>JAQGBI010000210.1:0-22407 GCA_034698325.1 Sminthurinus elegans | reverse complement strand
GATATTCTCATGAGATTTTAATGAGATATTCGACCAAAATCCCATCGTACACCATAATAATATTTTTTTCTGAGGGAGGGTTCTCATAGTTTATGAACTTTGCTCCAAAATTGCTGATCTTATCTTTGCGATTGGAATAAGAGAACTTTGTTTAAAAGCGGATTATTTTGTTGCATTTGTTAAGAGGCCTTTGGACAAAACTTTATTTATTTGTTGGGCTGGTCACAATAGGACATGTTCTTTTAATTGTGGCTACAAAGACGTTTTAAAGCTCTGGGGTATGAAACTTTTGGTCTTCAAATGTAATGGAATTCAATTTAGGTAGTTTTGGGTTAGACCAAAGCGACTAAATTGAGTTCCATTACATTTGCCGACCAAAAGTTTCATAACCCCAGAGCTTTAAAACGTCTTTGTAGCTAAATTGAATTTCGTGTTTAGAAATTACATCATAAAACGATGAAAAAAGGCGAGGGCCACAAAGAATCCCTCGCATTTTTTATGAACGTTTTGACTGTTTAAAATACGGTACTCTGGATGGTCAGATTTGACTGAGCAAGAGAAGTATCACAAATTAGCTCAATTAAAAAGTATCGCAGGTCCATCTTCTTTCTCAACCCTGGTACAATACGGAATTCGGTTGCCACGCAACCGGTTTGTCTGTTTTTCATTTCACAAGCAGTGACATTTTTGATTCGTCATTAGTCATTACGTTTAACTTTGTACTCAGTTCATCGTCTCTGTCAGAGTAAAAGTCAAAAAAAGTTCAAAGAAAAAGGACAACATAAAACGGAAAATGAGAAACTTTAAACTTACAATTTAAAATAAAACATAAAACATTTGGCTGCATAAGGCAGAGGGGATTTAACAAGGTTAAATACTTTTGCAGATTGCGTCAAAGGCAGGAAAATCCCATTGACGTCAAACGTCAGAATGGCGAAACACTCGAATTGAAATGAATCCAGATAAAATGAAATTCCTGGGAATTCTGAGACCAAAAATCAATTAACTTTCCTGTCAACTTGATTTTGATTGATGAATGGCCAACGTTTTAATTTATGTGTCATGAGTCATAATTTGAAGGAGTGATTAATTAATTAACGACCAAACCAGAATCAGCGACAGATGTTTCATCAATTAATTAAATTTAGAGCGTACTACACATTTTCAAGTGCTAATTGATTTTTACTGTTTATTCGTCAGGCTGATAGTTAAATTCATCCTAAATTTTAATCATAATTAATTTAGCGATAAAAACATGACAAAATCAATCAACTTGTCAAGATTAGTCTCAATTTTTGCTATCGAATTCTGTGGAAAATCATCTACAGAAAATAATACAGTTTTCAAATGTTCCACTTTATTCAATCGACAACTTTTGTTGCAACGGGATTATTTTAAAAACAGTCAAGTTTCCTCGTTTTCAAACAAAGACCTTTTTTATTCGAAAGTTCAGTACTGTAAAATTCTTTCATTTTGTCAACAAATCACAAGCATAAAAAATTTATCGAGTTGAAATCACAAAAGATTATTCGAGGTGGCAGACAAAATGAAGATTTTTTCTCGGTTCAGTTTCCTCATTTTGGTCGTGGCGTCTCTTTTTCAGACTGATGTTGCTAGCGGTAAAATTTGAATTTTAAATTTGTTTTTGGATTTCAGTTAAGCATAAAAATAAAGCTTTCGATTAAAATGTAATTTACTCCTTCCAGGAAATTCGGTTTCAACTTGTGGCGGGATTTTCGAAGGTGATTCTGGAGAATTTGAATACCATCGAGAAAATGGGAATGTCGAGGATTCGAGTGGTTCTTCTGTTTGTGTTTGGATGATCAAGTTGCTGACAAAAGATGGCGCTGGAGTCAGTTTGAAGCTCGAGGATTTGGATGAAAATTCCGTGGTCAATTTTTATGCTGAGGGCGAGCCGACGGATCCCGTGAACACGCCAAACACGTAAAACACAAACAAAGTCACGCTTCAATTGATTGATTTTGATTTAATGAATTTTCAATTTACTTTAATTTTTTTCCCTTTTTCTTTCAGATTGAACAGCTCACAAATAAATTCGGCAGTGGAATTGAGCGGCCAGATTTTCATCATAACTTTAAAAAGTCAACTCGATCAGTTTGAAAATTCCCCCACAAAATTCGTCGTCAGTTGGTCTTCTCTTGAACAATCCTCAACCATTGAATCAAATTCCAACAGCTCAAAAATCCTCCCCGTCGAATTCACGTCAACAAACTATTTTGCCGCAGGCGGAGAAAAAGGGCGGTATAATTTCAAAACTTTCACCCCTTTCAAAAATCGGTGTGGATTCTGGATGCAGGATTTGGCGGGAGTTTGGACGCAGAAGTCAACGTCCAATTCGACTCTTCTTGTCTGTACAAATTCAAATCAAAGGAAAAATCCGGAATGAGCCCAAAATCGCTGTGCGAGTGTTCGTATTTTGGCCTATTTGAAATTGTCCCAAGCACCGGAAAATTGAGATCAGTTGCCGAGTGAGTCATTTAAGTCAATTAAATTCAATGCTTTCCAACCGCAGAAATTCATGCCATTTTATTTGTTGTGTTTCATTGTTAATTTGTACAGTTTCTGCGGTCGCTCTGTTTCTCTGCCATTGTCCAAATTGTCGACACAATTGGTTGTTTTCATTTATTCAATGAATCCGATTTCCGGTGCTGGAGAGTCAGCTCAAATCAGCTGGGAAAGAGCCAAAGAAACAACAAATCCAACAACAACTCAGAAAATAACAACAACAACAACAGAAGAAGCAACAACAACAACAGAATGCCCGTCGACACCAGAACCGCCGATCGAAGGTAAACTAAATTTATTATTGAATTTAAATTTTGAACCCGGCGGTTGATTTGATTTGTTTTAAGCTTAAAATTTATTTATTTCAGTTTCGACGTGTCCTCAAAATTCAACAATTTCTCCGTGCACCTGCAAAATTGTTCCTTCAGAAGGAGCTCGAATTGAATGCTCAGGCGCCGCCGTAAATCAAACGAGTGTCGAAAATGCATTCAGAGAAACCCGCAGAGTCAACAAAATTCCGGAGGATAGAGGAATTGACATGTACTATTTTGGAGTAGGGTCTGCAGAGTTGACTCAATTGGATTTGGCGCCATTTTATGGGAGTCAAATTGATAGGTTGCAAATCTATCCCAATAATAACTTGACAAAATTGGTGACCTCGGGAAATCCGCTTGATCACGGGTCAATCCATGTCGACACTTTAGATGTTAATTCATCTCCACTGAGCAGAAATGGATTTGGAGACGCTCTCAAATATTTTTCGAATAAAATGACCTTTTTTCATCCTCAAAGACTGGAACTAAACGGCGATGACTATTCCGACGAAGTTGAATTCCTCCCAGGACTTTCTGCCCACACAAATCTGGAGGTGTTGTCTATTTATAGGTGTAATATTTCTGGACGGCTCAGTTTCGACACTTTGATTCCCAAGGAATTACAAAATCTTAAAGAAATAGATCTATCCTCAAACAGAATCAATCAGATTGGAGAAAACGCCTTTGATTTTGATGGCAGTGAACATGCTCTGAACATTTATCTAGATTATAATCAACTGAATGAGACTTCATTTCATCCGAATTCGGGGATCGCTCGAGCTGGCCGTAAAACTACCCTTTCCTTATGGAATAACGAACTCACAACTTTACCCGCCCCCATTTTTGAATCTTTTCTCGACACTCATCCCGAAAATGTCCTTGAACTCCAAGGAAATTCTCTGATTTGTGACGAACGACTCAGCTGGCTCAAATCTCGACGGGAGGAATTTGAACCTCGGGTACCTTATACCAAATGCAGAAATGACCCAGGTCACACTGTTTTTGACTCGGATTCAATTCCTTGAAGAATTATCCACTCAACAAATGTTTGACCTCTTGATTTGTTCCACTTTGGACACCAACTTAAAACAGTGGAAAAACTCGTTAAGAAACAATTCCAAAAATTATATTCTAATTTATCTGTCTCACGACACAAGACGGATTTTGTGATTGATTCTGTGACTTCGGTTACAAAATAAATACAAGTTGAAATAAAATGCCAAGTCTTTCTTCATTAACTTTAACTTTGTGTCAAAATGTGTATTTCTTTAGGTACTTTAAAACATGATTTTCCTATAAAGTAACTATTGTCTGTGTTTGCTGACATGTTTAAAACCGCTTTCCTTCATAATTTCCGTAAATATCATTATGTTTGCATGGAATAAAAAATAATTAGTAAATTTGGCTCTTGACGAGTAACTTTTGTTTTGGGTGAATCCAGTTTTGACTGACACTTTAACTGCAACACGGCAAAATGACTCATTTCATTCACAAAATGACAAAAACTGAAAATCCAGGATAAAAAATACAAAAGGGGCAAGGTCACATTGGGCTCACTCCATTGGAACATCAGACCATTGTGATTTTCTTCCAATCCTATTGATTGCAGATATGTGACATCCGCTTAAATGCTCGATCTAATTTTTCTATGGGAATTTCGAAACTCGGTTGCTCATTTTCAATTTCTCAATTCCATTTTGAGCATGTTGGATGAAGAATTCTGGGGGGAATTTGGTAACTCACGAGTCACGAGTACAAAACAATTTCTATATAAACATTTCGAAACGGTAAAAAAATGACCAATGACCATTTTTGTTATAAAAGTTTTTGAACACGAATATTTAAAAAAACTAACTGAACTTCATTTGTGGTGGAAAGTTGGTATTCTTTGCCAATTCAAATGCAAATTCAAATCCACTGAGCAAATATTAGAATTAGAAATTCGAAAGCTAAGCATGTATTTGAGCTGTTTGACACAAAATTGTATTTGATGTTTATTCAGTTTGACTATTTAGTTTCTTTCTTTCGTTTCTTTTCTTCTTTCTTCGGTCAACATTCAACAGTCAAAAGTCAACACTCTCGAAAAAAGTAAAGACTTAATCTTTCAACCAAGTGAAATAACATAGTCTTTTTTAATGCTAATTAAATGGGACTAAAATCATGTACATATGTATTACGTGTACATAACGCATAGCAAGCATGTGAATGACCAAAATAACAACAAAAAATCCAATTTTATGTACGTCATCACGTGACCAATCAAATTAGCATGAGGGAGGCAGGCGGCGGCGGCTCCTCCTCTTATTTACATACGTTTAAAATACGTTTAAAATACGTTTAAAAAACGTTTTTATTACGAGGAATATTTACAATTAGGTCATTGACCTAGATAATAGTTTTTCAACTATGATTCAAACTTTCAAACACGATAATCTATAAATAAACGTGATTAAATGTGTAATAAGCTAAATAAAATAGATAATTTTTTGAATCATTTTTAAATTTCCCGCTTTTTAAGACCTAATTTATTTAAAATAAATTAATAAACGTAATTAAATACGTAATTCACTAGATAAAATAGGTAATTTTTTTGAATAATTGTTAAATTTCACGCTTTTTTCAGACCTAATTTATTTAAAATGAAAACATCTATACTAGTAACTAAACTTAGATTCTTTGTACATATTACCTGAAATTATGTCATTGCTCTATCTTCATACTCACATTAATCGATACTTTTGTATATTTGCTCCAAAAACAGTTTTATAACATTTTTTTAATATTTCCAAAGAAATTCTCACAATTTAATTTACATCGACTACAATACATTTTAAAAATAAGTTCTGTAACAAAATTTACGTTATAGATTAGAACAAGACTAGTAATGTTTAATGTCGACAAAACGGATATGTTAGCAAAAGTGGAATAGCTAGATTTTTTTGAAGTATAGTAACTACAGTGTAAATAAAAATGTTTGATAGTATTATGCTTGTTTTTTATAAAACTTACTCAGTTAAAATCTAAACTTTAAGCAAGAACAGTGTTCTTAATTTTCTTTAAAATGGGAAGTGTATTGAGTAAATTAGAATCAGATACAAACGAAGACAGCGAGATTGAGTATGTCTCATGGCCCGACGGTAAATTCTACTTTATGAGGGATTTTGGGTCATTGGTATCAGATTTTCAAAGGGTTGTACAGAAAAGTAAAGAGTTAGTGGAAAAGGTAGAACAATATGGTATAGGAACTAATCACTCTACATCACCCTTTGCACCAGCACATAATATCAAAATAAGAACTGAAAATGGTGTAACCAAAATAAAATGGTTAAGTCCAACCGAAAAAACAAGAAATGAAATTAGATTAGATCTTCAGAAAAATACAATAAAGACTTGTGCAGTGTAATCTTATTATTTAAAATGTAAAACTTTTTAAAATAATAATACACTGTTTTTTTTTGTGTAACCAAATATCATATGTTTTCAAACACGAATGCTCGATTCTAGAGAAAACTAGCTCTTATACACAAAAATCAGTGCTATTCTTATCAAGCCTCAAGTGGTGCAGTGGAAGCATGTCGTGTCGGACTCGTTTGAAGGTGTTTTTATTAAAACTTTCTGGCGAGGGAGTACATGAAGGTCCAGAGTTCGATTCTCTGCTTGAGGATTTTTTTTGAACTTTTTTATGCATAAATAAAGGTATGATTTAATTGTATACCAATTTTCGAATTTTTATTTTGAAATTATATAACATTGATTTCACTTTACTAGTGTTTATGAAACGTTGAAAGAAATGACAAGATTCTGAAGAAATCTAAGTTATAAGAGTAAAGAATCACCAAACAATTAAAAGATCCATAGTGGTGTAGTGGTTAGCACACCTCGTTAGTATCTGACTCGGGAGTTTTGTTTCTCTGAGGCCGAGTAGTTGTGTGGTGTAATGGTAGCATATCCGATTCACCCGGAAGGAAGGAGGTTCGATTCCTCCTATGACCAAAAAGCACAGAGACTAAAAATAAAATTCCCTCTCGGTGAAGAGGAAACCAGAGTTCAATTCTCTGCTATGGAATATTATTTTTGATCAATAATTCTTCCACACCTTATAATTAATTATACACCTAGGTAAACATTTTTAATTTTTTTTTATCAGGAGAAAATAGAATCAAAAATCAGAATAAGCGTATTTTAAACATGATTTAGACGTACTTTAAACGTTTTGGTCTTTGTACTTAAGGAAACAGACCCCTCCTCCCTCTTAATACCATGTTAAAATATTTTGTTTTTTCTCGTTTCAAGATGGCTACAGGTTTGTACATTTGATATACTTGAACACTGTATCTAACTTATAACTGAACCAGTTTAAACTAATTTATTATTTTTAAAAATGTAGTTTCTTTGATTGTCATCCAAATCTTTTTAAATGTTTAATCCTGATCAGTATTGCTAAATTTAGATTTTAGCTCACGCAATTGAGTGAAAAAAGTTGTTTTTAAGAATTGATTCATGGTTTTTGTTTCTTTTTAAAATGTCGACATTTTTTCATGAATGGTTCATTATAAGAATGCTTCCACAATTGAACACAAGTGAAAATAACTCTTAATTAGTAGTCGTTAAAAACCAACCAAAATGCCACTTGTAGATTTTTCTCATTCTGAATTAATCTTACTTAAAGATGTGATATCTAAAACTTCAAGTAATAATAAAACTCCAACCAATAAAAGTATAAAAGACGGTAAAGTTGTAAAAAAGAAACTTAGTCCATCTAAACCTAGCAAGAAGGTTAAAATTATTTTGTCAGATGATGAATACGACCCTCCAGTAGGCGGTTCTGGTTCTCAATTGATTAAATTGAAACCAAAAGAAATTAAATCACAAAAGACTAAAAAAACATCAACTATAAAAAAGAAAAAATAAAAAGGTAAACTCATGCTTGATTTCTAATTATTTTTTTAAACTCTACTAAAAACTTATTAATATTACTACTAATGTTGAAATAGTAAAATAACTTTGATACTCTTTTTTAGATAAAATTATGGAGCAACCATCTTGGTCCATCAGCAAGTGTGGGTATTGCGAATTTCAATTCAACTTACTACAAGACCGATTTGACTTTCCAGCAAAATATAAGTCATATTCATATCTAACACTTAAGCACTTAAAAAGTATTTTAGTAGCGGTTAAAACCAAGGCTTTACATTCTCAATGTTTGGATGAAATTAAATCAATAGCTTTTTATCTGAATTTTAATACCGATGATTTAGAATTGCTCAACAAAAATCCATTATTACCAACTTTGAGTGACGATGAGGAAGATTAGAATAATTGGTTTATCCAAAAAAATGTTAAGTTTTAGATGATGACTATCTCTTTTCAAATTAATGTTCATTCATATATACGTTTATAAAAAAACTGTATAAAAAAACAAAATGATAATAAAAGATTGGAATTGCTAAAAATTGCTTACAAGTTTTAATACCACTTTTTTTAAAACATAAACTCATCTCATATTGAACACAACAAAAGTTTTTCTTTTAGTTACTAGTTTTTTTACCATAATACACAAACAATAAATTATTTAATTAGATTTTGGTGGAGAGAGATTATTCAGAAACCAGCTTTCATAGCTAGTATGTGTTTCTGCAGTCGCAGAATTAAATGAGGTGGATTCATCATTTTCTTGCTCTTGGTTATCCGAAAGGGTCGTCATTTCAGTTTCTAATAAAAAAGAAAAAAAATGAAATGATTAGCATTTATTTCTTTTTATGAAAAAGATTGTACTATTAAACATTTTTTGTTCTCATATATTATTAGTTTTACAATAATTTAAGAGTTTCTTACCTTCAAAACCAATGGGATACAGTGAAACTTCATTTCTATTGAAGGATCCAAATCCAAGAGACGGAATTTCAATATTTTCATCATGATGAGTTAAAGAAAGTAAAGGTCTTTGATTTTCAACGTCAACATTACTTTCAGCTTGACGGTTCACAATTCTTGTAACACTTGGTAGAGGTGGAAATTCTACTCGAGTCGTATCGTTAATTCCAAGAGTAGACGATGCATACCTAACAGACCGAGAAAACGCAGCATACGAAAACCCCTTGTATTTGAAAACGTAGCCCAAAACCACAAGAATCAAGATCAATGAGACAACAACACCTGTAAAATCAAATAAAAGAAGTGACATTTTGATTGATTTTTTATCTTGCTACAGAGAAACAACACATATTTGAGCTGAGAGAGAGAGCGTAACTTAGACTTTTTTTTTGCAATCATATTATATATTTTCCTCTCATGTGCATTCCAATTTTATCAAGCTTCAAATGCTAAGCTTTTACTTTTTTACTAGAAAAGTAAAGTAAGTAACAATTTGGTGTAAAACAAAAAACATACTCGATTAGAAATTACTTGTTTCTGATACAAGGTAAGAAAGACGGTATTTTTATCTATATTTTATACTTCTAGTATAAAATATGAAATAACTATACAAAACAAACCACTTCTCAAGGTTAAAATAAACTAAAATTATGGGGATCATTTGAATTTGAGTCCATAAAATGTAAATGTGGTTGATTTAGGCTTCTATGGACCATGACTAAAGGATGAGGAAAAATTAGTAGCATGAATTTGTTGTTCATTCTCCTCGGCTTGTTTTTTGGCTAGAGCAACGTCTCTTGCTTTCCTTCTATAATTTTTTACCCGCATCCTCATGTTGTATTCCAACCGACCTTTAGTGTTTTTATAAATTATAAATTACAGTCAATTTAGTCAATTTGAAGTTGTAAAATGTAAAATTTCTTGTATGATTTATTTTCAATCACCTTGTTCATCGTGAGTGTGGAGAATATGCTCGTTCAAGTGTGAGGAAGTCTTAAATCCTTTGCCGCAATGATCGCAGAAAAAGGAACGAACTTTGGAATGTGTGTGCTTTTGATGATACTAAAATGGAAAAAAGTAAAAATTAAAATACATAATACACGTCATTTTTTTTTTTTCATAAATCGTAAATTGAGTGTGAAAATTAATTATTATACGTACTCATAAAGCAGTGTCGGCTGAAAAACTTCGTCCACACGTATCACACACTAAATAAAACAAAAAATTACTGTTAGTTATTATTATCGATTGCACTTAATATTTCAAAAAAAAAACAAAATTACTAAAATAATTACCATGAGCGTAATTAGAGCTGTGCACATTTTTCCTGTGATGCACCAGGGCCATGCGAGTAAATAAGTCAAGGTCACTGTTCATTTTAAATGATAAAAACAGAATAAAATACATATCATCTTGATTATCTTTTTTTTACTGTGAATAGCACAGTAAATAAATTGCCATTCGGTGCACACAGTTTGGAATTTGAGAGATTTGGCCTTCCGCTTTTCTCTGCTTTTCTGTAAAATTTCTTGTTGCTTCTCTTTGTATTTCCTCAAGCCCTCTTCTGTATGGTATGTTGTACGATGGGTCGTGAGTAAGTACTTGTAAACAAACAGTATAAAATTTATAATTACAAAATAAAAGAACATTTATTATTAATTATTATGTGTTTAGTATTTATACAGGCCAATTTTTTTTTTTTTACATGTACTTACTTAATTTTTATACACACGACTTGGTTCACAATCATAACAAGTTCTAATTTCTACTGGCTCTTCTTCTTCTCGATGTTGAAGCCTGTACAAAAAAGGGGACAAAATGAGGAAAAAAACATTTGAGTATAATACGTTGAATTATAATAATGAATAATTTATTTTATACATGGCTCAGTGCAGTTTGTACATACTTGGCATGAACTCGTAAACTTGCTGGATTTTTAGAAGTAACAGTACAGCCTTCAATCAGACATGCAACTCGACCCTCGTGATGAACTTTACTCATATGATCTGTAAGAAACACAATTTTTATGTATTAAATGTTACCTAATAATCATGCATAATTGTAAAAAAAGTGTTATTCCTCTTTTCCATAAAAGAATTAAGCTCACTTCTCAAATGTTTTTTAAAATAGGCTTGAAATTTTCCAGCTGGACATTTTTGACAAGTGTATGTTGGTAATTTTTCTCCAGGTTTTATTAATCCACACAGAAACACTAACATGAAACTAAAAATACAAATAAAATACATATGCAATTATACGTTTTGGATTTAGGATAAAATAAATAATAATTATTTGTATTGTTTTTTTTAGTTTTTTTACGTACGGAATGAGAAATTTTTGAGTTGAGATACGAGAACAAGTTTCACATACAAAATTTCCAGGTTGAAATTGTTCATTCATTGAGTGCTCAAAACATTCTTTGACCGTGTCAAAATCCTACAAAAAAAACAAAAAACAAAAATACATGCAATGGAGAAATTACCAAAATAATTATTATTGCATATTTTTTTTCCTATTTTCTGTTGCATTTACTTACTAAATTACAAGGTCAACACAGATTTGGAGATTTTGTTTTTCTCTTTCTGTAGGCGAGATCAATTTTAGCTCTTGCCTTGCTTTCATCACTATCTGGAGCTCTTTTTCGTTTCCGTTTCCGACTGTCCTCTTCATTTTCATTAGGATATTTTGGTTTACGTCCTCTCCTCTTTTTCTCAGGTGCTGTGTCATCCGATTTTTCTGTTTCTCCATTTCCACCTGAACCAGACTTGTCAACTTTCTTTCTGTGTCTTCTTGGCTTTGGTTTCGGTTTTATTGATTCTTCTTCTTCCTCTTCTTCTATTTCAAACAATTTATAGAATTATGAATTTTAAATAAAAAATCAAACACAGACAGCACAAAAAAAAAAAATACAATAATAATAATTATTACACTTTTTTGTATTATGTAAAAAAACCTTGTAATTCCATTTTGATGTACTCCTCGTCCGTCTCATGACTATCATCACTTTCACCATGACTATTTTTATTTGCATCTGCAGAAAAATCACTATCCTCCTCTCCATCAATATTACTAGAATTAATATTATTATTTTGATGTGGTTGTGGTGAAGAAGGAAAATAATTATCATCCAAATCATAACTACTCAAAACATCTTCATTTAAACTTTTATTTATTTTTCTTCTCCTTTTTCTTATTGTCGTCGTTGTAGTCGTTGTCAGCTGATCTTCAAGTCGTCTCACAACCTGTATAAATTAAAAAACAAACATCCACAATATTCGTAATTTTTAATATTTTTAAAAAAAGTAAGTAAAAATAAGTAACTTTTTTGTATAAAAAACAAATACTTACAACAGACGGTAAATTAGATAAATTTTTATTCTTATTGTTATTCTTTTTAATTTTCTCTTTGGGTTTCTTTGGTGTAGTTTTGACACGAGGGGATTTTTTTGGACTATGATTATTCTTTTTTGTTTTTACTACTGCAGGTGGTTGTAATAATAAAGAATGTGGTTCTAATTCTTCTTCTTGTTCATGTTGTTCTTCTGGATCATGGACCATTAAATACACAGGCTCTTGTTTGATATTAAGTTGTCTAATAAATTTATGAGCTTCTATACAATCATCCAATTTTTTAATTTCAACGGTGAGACTGAGCTTGAGAGAAAGACGTTGATTAAAACTCAAAAAATATATATACTCTTGTAAATGACTAGACAATTATCACAAAGTTTCTCACTTATATTACATACTACGGCTGTTGATATTATCTCCTCCTCATTTTGTAATGCATTTTCTACTGTTGAAATTGAAATTGACGAAGAAGAAGAAGAAGGGTCCAAAAAAGCACTCAAATAATTTAATTTGTAAAATTGATGATAGTGATTTTAAAATCCTTTGTGGATTTAAAGCATCAATTCCTTCTTCACTTGTGTAATTGGAATGAGGAGGAAAAGTTGTACTACAATTTACACAGGTATCCAGAATCAGATTATTCCCGTCAACTTGTGTTTGGTTTTGATTTTGGTCTGTTTCTATTCCAGGTTCATGTCCAATTTCCGGTTCGGGTTCAATTTCATTGTGAGATTCTGTTTCCATTTTCATCATTTGTTGATAAATTTACTAACAATTAAAATCTTATAAAAAAGAGAGAAACGAAATATACATTAGACATTAGACACAAATTTGACCAAAAACTTGCACACATTTTTTAAATACATAAGTAAATAATTTAAAATTGAAGTAAATTAAAACACTCACCTCATCAAAATAAAGTAACAAAAGCTAACATCAAAATTCTTGTCAATTACTCAGAATTAAAACAAGTAAAATTTGTCACAAAACACAAAATAATCTAAAAGTTCTCCTCCACAATTCTCAATTCACAACACATTTTTTTTTTAGATAAAAAATACAAAACAGCCAAGTCTTGAAATATTTTCAGAATGACTGTTATTTAGCTCAATTAATAAATATTCAAAATTCCACTATACTTAATTTCAATTAAGTAAAAAGGAAAAATAATTAGCAAGAATCCAAATATTTTGGATTTTTTGATCGGGTCCTAGAATTTAGATTTTTTTTAGCATCAAGGGAAACTACGAGTAAAAAACTTTAGTTTTTTTTTGACACTTGTCAGTCTTGCAATTTACTATTTTGATTCATAATTAATTTATCGATTCACTATTAATTATTACACGTGTATCTACTTCTGGATTCTTTTTTAATGGTTTGAGCTCACAAAATTACGTAAAAAATACAACAAACTATTTTCTGGTTGTAGTTGAGAGATGAAATATTTCCATTCTTCATTCTCCTTTTTTTGTGCTTATTTTATCTAAGATAATTTCACTTTGAACTAGACGCTTGAAACTTGAGACTTAACACAACAAAAATATGATAATATTATGAAATATTAGTATTATTATTATATCAGCTTTTGTTTTTACTTTGACTTGGTTTAAGTAGTTGAAGGCTAATGATGATGATAATTGTTTTATATGAATAATCTTTTTAACTTTATACCTTTGCTCTTTATTAGATTCCTATCAAGATTTTCACTTTTGTATTATTTTTTACAGTAACTCGATATTTGGTTTTGCTGTGTTGTAATTTTTTAACTATAACTACCGCTGGAGCTAAACACTTGATCATTTTATGTACTTGATTGATATTAAATAAAAATAAAATAAATTTAGTCTCCGCCAGAATCGATAATTTAAATTTAGGTTTATTATTATTATTATTTAACTCTAGATGATCGTTACTACTTCTTATTCTAGATATTTTCACTACTTTAACCTTTTCCATCCTAGTTGTTGTCTCAAACTCTGATATTGTTCAACTATGCTTGCTTATATAGTAGATAATATTACAGTTACTTGTTATTATCAGCTGAGATTTTTCTATACTTGAAAGAAAGTTGTAAGTTGAGATGTTTTTTTTTTTTTTTTGCATAAAGTACAAGTTGACTTGAGTTTAGACTAACGAGAGGATTAGAACACCTCGAGACTGAAACATAAAAAAAAAACAGTAATATTAATTACTAATTCTTAATTTATATGTAAATGAGCGAATGATGATAGAATCAAAATGCATGATATGAGAAATGTGAAACATGGAATCAAAGAATCAACTGGAATGAACTTACTTACTGTAAAATCCTCATTGCTCAGTCTGAAAGTTGTACGAATTGTACTTGTAAATTGTAAATTATCATGTAAAACTAACAGTACCTTAATATTATGAGACTTTGACCATTTTTCATGGTCAGGTTTGCAATATGATTAAGTTTCAAGTTCGAACAACTTTACAATCCAATTACTTAGATTGCAAAATATGACAGCTCAATAATTAGGAAAAAAATGATTTCTTGCTACACGTGCAATCTCTCTCTCTCTCTCCCCCCCCCTCAAGTCATTACTTTTTACACATAGCAATAATAATAATAATGATAATTATTATACATATTATGTACAAACCACAGACAATCCAAAAAGTTGATGATGAGGAAGAAGACGAATAAGAAGACACAGATGCTAAAACTTGTTTTACTTGAGATTTAATCATTCTCGCCACTCCGACACACTCACTAGAATATACATATTACAGTTTTTTACCAATATTTGATTATAATGATGAATTATGATTAGTTTTGTTGTGATTATGCATAGAATTTGTTTCATGTTTCATAATATCATATGCAAACTTACTTTTGTGATTCATACCACCAAAAGTATTTACTTGTCCGTTTACTACTACGACTCACACATTTTGCTCCTCTGACAACTAGATTTGTGTAGGCACAAAGACTTTGACTTGTACATTCGTAACAATTAGTAAATTTTGAACACTCCATGTTTAAAATGAACAAAAAACTTGTACTACTACTACTACCACTACTAAAATAATGACAAAGGTGAATGAAGAAGAAGAATCACAAGGTAAAATAACAAAAAAAAATATATCAAATATCAAAAGATAAAAGGTAAATCAAGAACAAAGTCAAAAAAATGTTGTAAGTTTGAAATCTGAAGCTTGAATAAGTATTTACTAGCAATAAGTTTTGACCATAATATATTATGCTACTATATTTCATATTTGATATTTTCAAACACAAGATACAGAGAAATTCGAATGAGTCAAGAAACTGGAATGACAATGTTTTCGTATTGAATATAAACAAAGTGCGTTTTTTTTTTCCATGACAATGATAATTAGATATATTTGATATTAACTATACAAAATACTTCTGTACATATGTATGACTATGCTTGTCAAGGGAAAAGTTTTAGTTATGTTTTTTTTTTTTTTCTGACTCGCTACTTTCGATTGTTTGTGAGATATTTGAGACTTGAGACAGTTCTGCATGTAAAATGTAATATTCGTCTTTTTATTTTCAAAGTTAAATAAAGAACTGTTTTTCATTCATTATGTGTATAATATAATTTCAAGAGAAAAGTAAACTTGTCGTTCGACATCATATACTTGAAACAAGTAGTCTTTGGATATTATTTTTATTGACCGGAGGAGATGCTGAAAGTGTGTTACGAAAAATCACTCATTTTTTCCTCAACCTGACTACTATCCGTATCATTTCGTAAAAACAAAAGAAAATAAATATAATACATAAGAAAAATTTAAAATTACAGATGCCTGTAAAACTTAAATTACAAATTTAGTCAAAATAAGTTACTATTTTTTAATATCTCTGATTGTTGCAATTTTCGGGCTTATCATCAAAAATGGTCTTTTGTAGCTACTTTTCGATGTTGGGATTTTTTTAGCTCAAAATTAGTTCAAACGTAAATTTTTTTCTACAGAATGTAATTTTTAGCTCAAATTAACCATTAAATGTTTACTCTATTTACAATTTTTTCTAAAGCATATGGAAATTTTCAAAAATTTCAAAACTTTGTACCATGCAAATAAATTTGGGTGGTGCTCAATTTTGATTTTTGCAAACCACAAATGCTAGTTTAGCTTAGATTTAGAGCAATATTTATTAAAAATAGTGTTACATTTAATTTGAGTGGTTTTTTTTTTCGTAACTTTCGGATACGATGTAAATGTATGACCTAGATTAGAAATTATTCAGCACATCAAAGCAATTTTAGAAGACAACATTTCTTGCTTATGCTTAACATTTTTATATTGTCTATATGTGAATAACGGATTGTAAATTTTCAATAGAAATTGAGCTTTACTCACAAAAATGCTAAATTCACTAATCTAAAAATATTTAGTAAAAATACCTAAATATATGTAAATAAGTGTATGGCTTAAATCATTTTTTTTTTCTGTACAATCAATGTGACATTTTTTATAAGCACAGCTTCAAGTAGTCTCCGGTCAGTGCATACCATAGCAAACGTTTTTATTGCAGTAATGTGCGTTCCTGTTTAATGTGAAAGCCAAGTATTAGGTACATGTAATTTCGTATGAAATATATGCATAAACTATGAAATTTAATGAGTTTTGGATCATTTTTGAGAAGCTGCAACAAACTAACGAGAGTATAACATGTCTCCGTTATATAGATCAAATGGTAAATGTAAAGAGTGTAAGACGACGACGTAATTTGAGCTTTTTTGTGCGATCGTTCTAATTCTGTTGAATATGTACATAGTATTCTTGTGACTCGTAAATTACATTCTTTCACTATGAAACAAAAGACATAATGCAAAAATGAAGTGAAAATGAACAATAGAAGAAATGATAACTATAGGGATGCATACGAGAAAGCGCTACATACTTGTCCATTAGAAAGAAAAAAAACATGAGTACCACTATTTTAAACATGATTTTCCAACTAGTAAGTTGAAATAAAAGTTGTTGCGACTTTCCTGTTTGTTTTTTTTGAATTTAAACGTCACAGTTCTAAATTCTAGACTTTACTTTGAATTTTAAACTTATAACTACCAGTCTAAAAATGAAGAAAGGTGGAATTTTATTTGTCTTTTTGGTTATTGTAGTCAATGCGGAATGCATAAAGTCAAAATGTTTGGACTGTGTAGGCAAAAAGCATTTGTTTTGTGTCTATACAAACCAAAACGTTAATTGTGTATCCCTACAATTTAATGCTGAAACACCTGAATCAACCATCAAATTTTGTGCGTCAAAAAAAATTCACTGTGGGACATTTTCTAGATTTCAAAGTAAGAAAACATGTACAAATTATCTGCATTTCATCGTACATACCATATTTTATATAGTTTGCAATGTCGATATGTATAATGTGTAAAAATCTGTACTCTGTTTGTATTTGCTAATGATAGAATCCCAGTCAATAATTGCATTTTTGACTACTACTAGTTCTACTACTACTGAAAATCCACCTTTCGCTGCTACATCAACTCGTTTTAAATCAATTATTAATCAAAAATCATTTTCATCTACGTCTCCTTCTGTTTCTACAGCGAATGTTACTACTACCACCACCTCCACCTCGCTCCCATTAGTCTCACTTTTGTCTGCAGTCAACAACCAAAATTCCTCCCTTTTCTCCTCAACTGAAATGAGTTTACTATCTACTACTACTACTACTAATAATAATCTGATTTCTAATGCTACTGCTTTTTACCCTACAACAACTAGTTTAAATCCAATCATCAACAATACTACCTCATCTTCGTCGCTCTCTTCTCCTTCTTTTTCAACGTTATCTACAACACATGCAACTAATACAGCTACTTTCAGAGATTTCTCTCTCTCTTCTTCATTCATCTTTAAAAACATCTCTATTTTCCCTGTTCTCTTGACTATGACTGAAGGTTATTCTCATCCGAATTCCGCTACTACTACTACAACTACAACTACTACTACTAGGAAAATGATGAGTGTAGACACAGAAATACCTACTACTACTACTACTGGTTATTTTACCTCTGAAATGGACAAAACAAGCACAACAACGCAAAATCCGACATGGCTTTACAACTACGAACACTTGAAATTAAATTTGACTAATAATGAGAGCAATGTCTCCTCAACCAAAGATTCTTTGTCTTTAAAATCATGTGAGTGGGCAATAAACAATTAGTAAAAAGTAAAAGTAACGAGTTTATGTTATACATAATATACAGTACAATGAGCGATATTTTTTATTTCTATTTTTCATTTTATTTGGGTTTCTTTACAGATTCTTTGGGTAGCAGAATACTACGCACATTGTGCAGACTCGCAGTTTTGACCAAAAGACAAAAAAAACTAAGTGAATGGGCTCACAACTTTTTGATAAAAAATCCTGTTAATGACAATGTTCAAAATTGCTTACAGCTTTTAAAAAGCTACCAAATCAGTAAAAACAAGAAAATTAATGGTAATTAGAATATAAAACAACATTAATTGTATAAATATATGTGAGTTTAAAAATTTCAACATAGTTATTCTTTGTCTATGTATATTATATTGATCAGAGTTGGGAATGTACCATCGAAAGTTAAACTGGTGGTAGAATAATTTTAAAAAAATTTACAAAATTTACTTTTTACGATATGAATTAAATCAAATATAGGTAATAAATTAATGTAAAACTCAGATCAATCATTTTTAGCATAGAACAAGGTTTTTATTGCACATCTTCCATTTAGCCAAAGGACGTAAATGTGTCTTTGCCAACGTTGTTCGATTTCCACTTTGTTTACGCTATAATATAAAAGAAATTTAGAGCATCATAGCTAGTTTTTAGGTTATCTTACTACTTTTTTTATTATTTATTTTCTATATATATTCTTACCTCTTCTGAAGGTCTCATGTTGTTGTACAGTTTAAAACGAAATAATTCAGGACAGTGTTGATCCAGCCAAGCAATAACATAATTTCCTAAAAGATGTTTCATTTCTCTCATGACGGATTCACAGGTATGCATATTCTTATTTTTTAACAAAGACACACTACACAAATACTGAATGTTAAATAGAGCTTGGATTGCTGATGGACGTTTAGAAAAATGTAGCAATATCACCCCAAAATGTCTATATTTTTGTGTTCTAGTATTTTTAACCTTTATAATTTCTTTATGTTTTATAAAATCAGTGTATTTGTTTATAGAGTAACAATAAGGTGTAAAAAACACAAAAAGATCACAATACATTGTAGATTGTAGACTTGTTGAACGTCGACTGAAAAATACCGAGATTCAGCACGTTTGTTTCAAATGAAAATTTAGGAGGGTAAACAGAGGGGAAAAGCAATATTAAAACCTGGACTAGAGTTACATCTTAAATTTCAGAGTATTTTTTTTTTCCACCTGGTTTGTTTAAAATTTACTATATCTATATGTTATTTTCTGTGTATGTCTGATTTTTAAGGATTTACATACATACATATAAGCTTTCAAGTTATGTGCACACAACTGTTTTTTTTTTTCTGTTTTCTTCCGCTTTCTGAGTTGTATAACATGAAAAATGTATATTATAGTTTCATTTTTAATGTATGAATCAACCAACTACATAACTATTAAATTAATTAAAATGCAAATTTTTAGTTTTTGTTTATGATCCGATCAAACAAAAAAGATCGAGTTCGGCCTCAACATTATTATGCATTATCTTATTCAACAAAGTCAATTATCCACACTCAGTTTTTAACTTGTACAACCTGAGGAAACTGTAAAGGTTTCTTACACATAGAAATTTAATTATTAGGGAGCGAGCACAGTGAGCTCTCTCTCTCTAATTCTATCATGTTGTCTGTCCGTCTGTTTTATTCTTGGTTCTAGGCAAATCAAATCACATGAAGTTTTTTTTACACTGTAATTTTGTGTATTAAGACGGAAAGAAATTTGGTAACGCTGCAACTTCGGGAAATACCTGAAATCTAGGTTTTATTCGCCTTTTTCTGTAAAAAATGCTAATGAAAAGTGTATAAAAACCAATTTATATGTATGATATGAGGTAATTGATGACGGTGAAGCTGAATCTAACATTTGTTTTTTTTTTCATTACAGTGATAACTTGCCCTGAATCTAGGTATTATTCGGTTTTTTATGCACAAAATCCACATAGACAAGCAAGACAATGCATGAAGAACTTGATATAAAAAGTCTCTTCGACCGATTATAGTATTTTGAAGTCAGAGTTTCAGTATGTCAATACAATATTATAATCAGTCGTTTGTTCTGGCTCGCTCCCTCTTTAGGTAGTCTTGTACTTGTGTTTATTTCATTCTAATTATCGTCTAGCATCAATATTTGACATGATTTATGAATCAGAAAGATAGAAAAAGAAAAAAGATAGACAGACGCTTGACTTTGAGCTCGCATTCTACTATCACAATCAGATACAACAGCGACGTTCTAACCAGTTTTCTTGAAAAAAAAATGCCAGCATCAACAGATCTACACATTACACACGGTAACATACAGTTATGTGTTAATTTATAGCCTATTTTCTTTGCTAATTAGTGTGTGTGTGTTAATGACGCTTACACATTTCGCATTGCGTAATGTGTACTTACTTTCATACAAAATTTAGCTTGTAGTGAGAATTATATAGCATCTGATAATATTGTGCAATCTAATTTTGCATTAACGAACTTTTTTTAAAAAAATGCATGCATATCTTTAATACATAATGAACGCCACCGCTTGAAATTGGTTTATTCATATTTTGTCACTGACTAATTTTATATAAGGGTTATAACACATAAAACGATTTACGTGTTATCAGCTACTATTTAAATTAATTTTTGGTCAATATTTATTTTTATATGGCGACGTATAGATTTTCTTGCGAAAATCTATACACACCTGGTCTCATGCTTCGCATGAGTCCAGCTGAAAGCATTCATTTCTTTAATAAATATTCATTTTAATCATATCATTTTAGTACTGTAGAAAAGTGAACGTCAGCAGGTAAGTAGCTAAACAAGTTTTTTCAATGTATCATGTACTTGGCTGTGTGTACCTGCTTACACATGAAATCAGATTTGTAGTGTGTATTTCTTTTCATTACTCATACGAAATCAAGTTTGTAGTGTGTATTTCGTATCATTTGATGATACTATGCAAAGCAATTTTTAATTATGCTTGTTTTTAAAAAAAAAAAAATTACAATAAATACGTGTTAATAAAACATAATAAACGCCGCCGCCTGCCTCCCTCATGCTAATTTGATTGGTCACGTGATGACGTACATAAAATTGGATTTTTTGTTGTTATTTTGGTCATTCACATGCTTGCTATGCGTTATGTACACGTAATACATATGTACATGATTTTAGTCCCATTTAATTAGCATTAAAAAAGACTATGTTATTTCACTTGGTTGAAAGATTAAGTCTTTACTTTTTTCTCTCGTACTTTATGGTCAAGTCACGAAGCTGGAAAAGTTTCTTTTCTTTACTTTTGAATATTGAATTTTGTATCGAGAATGTAAATTTATTGTGTCGCAGCACAGAGAAAAAATTCAAAAAATACTCTAATAAAATATATCATATACTTTTACATTTTCCACGGTGGTCCGACAATTAATTAAAAATTGAAAGTGTAAACTGATTGAAAGAAAGAGAAAATGGCACTTTTGCTTCAATTGTTATCACCATTTTGCATCCTGAGTCTTTGCCACTGTCAAGAAGGGATCAGTTTAAAAAGGTACGAAATGGATGAAAATTTGCAAGTTGATTTGACCTCTATTCTCTTGGAATTGCCTTTGGCTTTTGTCCATCTGATAAAAATCAAGCATGATGATGAGGCGTCATTTCATCACAGAAAACTTGACATTCCCATGGTCATTGATGAATTTTGGTTTGTGGAGGGGACAACCAGATATTTATCCGCACTGGACAATGAGTCGCGATCCGATACCATGAACGCCATTTTTGGGTTGAAGCATACAGCTGAATTCAACTTCAAATTCGCCCGCGTCCTTTTCCCTCCAGAAACTTTTGAGGGTAAAAAGAAGAAGGAGGAAACAGATTGGAGATATGACAGGAATCAAATTCTTTCCCTTTCCATGTCTCCAACGTCTTTTACATATGTACGCTGCAGCCGCCTCCGAAATCCATACTGTTCACATTACCAAACAATCCCGAGTCCCCTCTTTTTCCTCGCGCGGGACCACTCAAAGAGTTCCAAACACGCTGGTATCAACATCAAATCCATAATTACCAAATTCACGGCCGAGTTCACACCTTACAGTCCAGAAGGGCCCATTTTTGTTCTGGGTGTTTCAGGTCACAGAGGTCACCGAGGTCA
>JAQGBI010000209.1:0-22419 GCA_034698325.1 Sminthurinus elegans | reverse complement strand
CGCACATCATCACTCACCCTTGTACGCTCATTCTCAAGATGGTTCTCATGGAATCTCAGATTTCAATTCGGTTAGTACACTGAAAAATTGTGCACTCATTTGAATACATTTGAATCCAAAAGATAGCTTTTTCTTCAATGTATCATAATATTTAATATCTAAAAATTAAAGGACTCCACAATGCAATTACTCGTGAGTTTGGGTGCTCCAGCAGAAAAATTGAATTTGGGAATTGGCAGCTACGGAAGAGGAGTTACATTGAGTAATCAAAATAACAATGGAGTTTATGCTGCAAGCACCGGCCCAATTCCCCCTGGTCCATTGTTGGGAATGGAAGGATATTGGGGCTATAATGAGGTCAGTCTATATTTATTTTTATTTTTTATTCACGTAGTGTAAACTGACAACCAAAATGTACTAACTACTTTCCTGAAAAAGGGGGAAAACAGTAAAAAATAAATTGTGATACAATAATAATTATTGGACTAATGCATTTGATATATTGTATATATTATGCATGTTTTGAATTATAGATTTGTGCAAAGGTTGGACCTGAAAATTGGACTGTGGTTAGGCAAGAAGGTCAGATTACATCACCATATGCTTACAAGGGTAAAAACTGGATCGGTTATGATGATCCTCAAAGTGCTCGAACAAAGGTAGACACATTTTATTTACTATTTACAATTTGTTAGGCATATCATGTTAATCAACTACAATACTTCTTTCCTATCCCTTTTGCTTGATTTTTATAATATATTTTTTGTGTACAAAGTATGCATATAATATTATGTTACTGATACTATTTTCTATTTTTATAGGGTCAATATGCTAGAGATCAAGGATTTGGTGGCGTGTTTACATGGGCCATTGATACTGATGACTTCCGCGGTGGATGTCATGGTGAGACTTTCCCCATTGTTAGAGCAATGGGTCGCGGTATTAACGGCAATTAAACTGTCCTATCCAATATCTAATGTGTCAGTAATCTATTGAGATTTGAGATCCATACCATGTCATGTACAAAGTATTCTTCAGCTTCTTACTGTTGTTCCTATAATCTATATTGTTTATATTTTGTAAAAAAAGTGGCTGCAAATAAAATTATGGGAAAAATCGTAATGTACAATGGACAATGTATCCTGTAGGAAACGAAACTCTAGAAACTTTTAATACATATTTTATTTTTGTCATCAATGCACCGTCAATGCTATACCGATTCATGCTATAATAAATTTAGCCGAAAAAAATAAGAACAAGTCCATTAAACAACACAGATCACGGCATTATGAAAAACAATATTTTTTTTATCACTTTTCCCTTTCCAATTCCCGCTTGTCATGGTAATTATACACATTAAATGACATTAATTTGCACTGTATGTATACTAAATTGTTATTATTTGATATACCAAGATAGCTCGTAGCTGGTAACCTCATACCAATTTTCACCCACAGTTCAGTTGCCGTTGAAAGTTGCCGTTGAAAGTTGAAACTCAAAACTCATCAACTCTGTGGTTTGATTTTTAATTCTTGATTGACGTCATCAAACATCAAACCCACACATCAAAAAATACCAAATGCAATGGTTATTGATTATTTTCAATAAAATAATATAGTTATTTTGGTGCGGATTGAGCATTAAGGTTGTAAATTGTTGAAGACTTGTCTGCTGGAAGCCCGAAAATCATAGGTGAGATACAAAACACTACAAAATGGTTGTACATTGTACATATTTTTTAATACATGCATGGAATGAATTGAAATACAGATGTAAAAATCTATTGATTTCACAGGAACTCAATACTAACAGAAAAAATGGAGCTGGTTCAGGAAAAAAGAAAACATGTCGATAAGAAAGGATCGGGAAATCTCACCAAGACGAAAGGGAAGCAAAGAGGGAAGAAAATTGAAAAAGAGAATGAATGTAGCAATCTTGAAATTGATCCAGTCCAATTACATTCAAAGAGTCTAGTGAGCAAAGAATCCAAAGAAGTCTCAAAGTTACCTAAAGAAAGTTTGACTTCTGTACAACCCACTACCTTTCCTTTTGTTGAGGAGAAAGTCGAAACGAACGCATCGGGAACCTCCATTACAGAAGAAATGTCATTAGACACATCAGAAAAACAACAGCTCCCAAACCTTCCAAAACTAGAGGAAACGAATGATGAGAATAATATTGTCATTGATATAAAACCTTCAAATATTCTGCTGGAAGAGACGACAAAATCACCCCTAGCTCCACTTGCTCAAGATTCTAGTATAGATCAAAACCAACCAGATGAAATAGAAACAAAAAGCGAAAAGTCACAGTCTGAGCCAGAAATAAAAATAATCCAAACAGACGAATTAACAGTATCATTAGAACAAAAAAGTTTACCAACAAAATTGGAAAATCCTGCTAAACCAGAAAATGACATTCAATCTTCAAAGCCCGAGAATGACAACACGTTTGAACAGCCTCAAATTCAGTCAGAAAATAAAGATTCTAAAAAAGAAAATGAAAATGATAATAAAAGTTGTCAAGAGTCTAAATTTGAAAATCAAGTGGAACTTCAAATTGAATCAAAAGAAGAAATTTCAGATAAAACTGAAGAAAAGAATCAAACTCCTGATGAAATACAATCAAAACAAAATACAAATACAGAATTGCAAAATTTGGACGAAAAAGGACCAACAGATGAAACATGCAAAGAAAAATCAGAAACCGATAACCAAAAATATTTATCGGAAGTAGAAAAAGAAGAGGTTTCAACAGAGGTTCAAATAAAACCAACAGCAGACTCTCCAGAAAATAAATGTTTAGATTCAAAACTTTCTCCTATTAAAGAAGAGCCAGAATTATCTGTCAAAAAAATTCCAAGTGAAGTAGCCAATATCAGTAATGGAAAGGATTTAGAAAAGGACAAAGAGAAAGTACAAAAGATGAATGAAGAAAGCTCAGAGGAAATCAAAGACGAAAAAGTGGTAAATTCCATTCCTATTGAAAAGGAAAACACGCCAGTAAAAGAAACGCCTATTGCAACCCCGGAAGTAGCAACACGAGAATCAATCTCATTTCATCCATGGACTAAAATGCCTACTCAATTATCATACAAAATTTCAACAGATAATCCTCACTTTGAACAAAATCAAATTCCATATTTAAATCCACAAGTGAAAAAGGATCAAGTTCATCGCATTCCATTTCCTACAACTGCCACTGATAATACTTCTGCTTCTATGTCCGAGGTGGAATCAGAATCGAATCCTCTCCGAATTTCAAGTTCTTTAACGGAGGAGCAACGCGACAAGATTCTTCAAGAGCCGGAACTACGAGAATTCGTCACTATCCCTGAATTCCAATCACAATTCAAAATTCCCAACTACAAAATCCTACATCTTCAAAACCTTAAAAATGGTCATAAGTTTCAGGGGACGCATAGTTCAATGTCTCCCGAAGAGAAAGTTCCTCTTCCAATATCATGGAAGAAATTATCCGAGGATTTGGGTTTCGAATGTCTGGATACGGAGCAGGATGAAGCAATTGCTTTCTACACTATGATTTTATGGGATGATCTTTTACCGCCAAGGCCAACTGTGACAGCAACAGCACAAATTTCTCAAAAATCCAGTCAAAGTCAAGGTTATATTCAAAATAATCAAATTCAAAATGGTCGACCAGCCATGAGTGTCATGAGTGATTTTTTTGAGGAGAGGGAGAGGGATTCTGGTATGAATGGCTTTCGTTCTGAATCTGATACACTCATTGAAAAGGATTCAATTTATCCAGAAAATTCCTGGGAGTATTCAGGTAATTTTCAAACTTTATGTTTTTATTTTTATTTTAAGCGATAAGTTTTCATCATTTAATTTTCCTATTTTTAATTTAAAATATTGAAGGTAGCGATCATCAATACTGTCAACAAAATTACTATTCCGACTCCCCGAAATCCCGTAAAAACTCATCATGTCATCATCATCTTCATCAGAACTATGGATACGACAATCCACGCCATCACCATCATCAGCATCATCATCGCCATTTAGTTGGTACAAATCCAAATCCAACTGTCGGTAGATCAGAGGAAGCTCCTCTTTTTCGTGGGAAAAGATGTCGAATCTACACTGCAACTGCTGCAAATCTTAGAACTAAAACTCGTCTAAGACTTATTAAAAATAATATTGAAGGAGGAAAATGTAATCAGTTGGAAAATTCAGAGACAGTAGCAACAACAACAGCAGCACCATCATCTTCACCCTGGATGAAAACGAAACGAATGTTTAGTAAAGCACGAACTGTTGTTCGCTCCGCCTTTCGAATCAAGGGGAAAACTGAAGATGTGGATGACAGGAACCCAAATACAAATCCAAATGCAAATGCAAATGTAACCATGACTAAAAACCAAAACCAAGCCCTAAAAAACGGTGCTGATGCTGACCCAAATATAAATGGTGAGAAGAGAGTCGAGTCCGACTTTTTCCTCCCAGACGTTCAAGATGTAGATGTTGCTGATGACAAGCTTCAAAAAAGTGAAAATATCAACAATACACAAAACGAGAATCCTCGTGAAAACGATACTCAAGGGATGGATGAATTGATGCGGGATTTTTATTATCATATGGACTTGATTGATGAAGAAATGCTATTGGCAGCCGTTCAAGCTCCAGATCCACCCACCACCACAACAGAAGCTGAGCTTGATTCAGAAACAAAAACAAAAGGGAATGAAAACGAAAAAGAAGTTGTCAAAATCATGGATACAAATGGATGCGAACAAATTTCAATATCAAACAATAAAGAGACAGACAAAAAATAGTTTTTTATTATTATTCACTGAACTTTGACCTTTGAATTATGAAAATGCTGATGGAAATTCACATGCTAATTTCACTAATTTGGATCCAGATGACAAATGCATCTTGTCCTTTTTGCTACGTTTTTCTTTTTCTTTTTCTTCTTTTGATTTTGGAATATGCCACCACCACTTGGAAATGTCCTTGTTAACACTCTTATAATTAGGATCTATGACCCGTCTCCACCTCCCTCCACCCTCCTTCTTGATGATTGAGACTTGATGAAGACGTTGACATACAGTACAAGCCAAATCCCTTTCAAAGGCAATATGATACTTTTCAGTCCAAAGGAAATATTTGAGATATTCTTCAGGATGTTCATCAAGGAATTGGATGTAGACGGCCAATTCCTTGACACTCTTAAAAGCTCGAGCATCAATAAAGGATCCAGGTGGTGCAAAAACATTGTAGTCAGCTCCACCATAAACTATGGGCACAAGATTATTAGCGAGAGAGTAGTAAAATTTCTCAGTGACATAGTCATGACACAAGGAGTTTTCAAAGGACAAGTAGAATTTGTAATTGGGCTTGTGGTATTCATAACAAGCTTTGAGAGATGAATTTTGAACTTTCTTGTTGAAGCGAGGTGTTGGACATTCTAAGGGTCCACATGAGCCATAAATGTCAACTTTGGAGGGAAGATACTCTTCAAGTTTTTTCACAAGTTTCTCCCGCCTTCCAGAACTGTGACATCTGGATACAGTCCATGCTATCAGTTTTTTCTTGGTTGGAGGAAGGAACTTGGATTGAAAGGAAGTCATTTGCTTTGGAGAAAGTGGAATTGAATGATTAGATAAAAGTTGATCTTCTTCCTCAGATTTTAAGCCGGATGGACTTGTGTAATTTTTGTTGAGTTCAACACGGCCGTAGGGAAAGTAAATGTCTGAATCTCGTCGATATGACATTGTCCAATTGAACTGATTATTTGGAAATTTGATTTTCTCATAATGTTCACTATTCCACATTGGACTTTCACGGTTGTAAAAAACACGGATTTGATCCCATTTCTTCTGTGCTGGCAACTTTCTAAAACATACAAAATATGGACAATGGAAAATAACTTGACGTTGTCACATAAATTACTTTTAAGAAATTTTAAGGCTGTAAGAACTTTTTTTTTATTACTGATCACGAAAGTTTGTCATTTTAAAATCCAGTCCGAGGTAAATGAGGCTATCAACTTGGTTGATGAGACGTTTGTCTGTCGTCAACTCGCACTGTACAGGACATGTTTTGAGAGACTTGTCTGGAATATGAAACCGATTTAGACTCACCCTTTTTGTGACCCAGAGTAAAATCTTTAATTTATCTGGAGATGATTGATAAAGATGTTGTTTGGAATTTTGGAACGGAGCCATATTTAAATAAATGGAAGTGGTTCCGAAAACTGTTATAAATACAAAGTATTTTAAAGTTCGTTTCACATATGAAACAGTCATTTTATGTCACTGCTGCAGCTTTTCAGTTTTTCACAACACTGATATAGGGATTTTCAGAACTTATTATACAGTCTAACTATAAGTTTTTAGTGCAAATTCACCTTTTTCAAAATTCCACAAGGGGAATTTTCCTTACATTTCAGATATTTATTAGGTCCTCAAAAAACAACTAAGTTGTACCTTCAAACTTTAAATGTAACGTAAAAAGTAGTGAAGTGTGTAGTGTGTACTGTGAGATGCCAAAAAGGAAAACATTGTTTTCTATTAAGCTTGTCTCTTTTTCATATTTACCTGAGCTCATATCAATTTACCATCATCAGCAAAAATAATAATCTCAATCCAACTCAAAATAATACTGCTCATCATTATTACTGTATATTCGAAAATCGTAAAGCTGTTTACTACACTTGGTTAACTAATTGTTCATGCACGCAGTATGACACAAAAATTAGGCAAATTGCATATTCAGTGTGCAGCTGTTTATATATGATTTTTTATGCATCCACAATGAAGATTATATTGAGTCCGGCAGTTGTTGCTCACCCACATTTTCAACAGTCGACAGTTTTAGTGTGTCGCTTGCATAATTTTTGTCCACACCCGACACCATACTTAAGCAGTTGGTATGGAAATTTTATTTTGAGCCACTGGAACATGGAAACGGGAGTCTGTGCTTTACAAAAAAAAACGTTTACCTCATTTACATCATTAATTTACAATTTACAGACGCCTATAGCCTATACAGTATACAGACCTTATTAGGCAAAATAAACCAACTTTTTGACTATTTTATTTTTGAGTTTTGAGTACATTTTGAGTGTTTGAATCTTTGAATTATTTTACGATTGATACATGATATACGAAATGATAATTTTTACGTAAAAAGAAAAGATCTGATGTTTTGTATTTTGTATTCATCTGCTGGAGAACGGGACGGGTGAGAAGAACGACAGCTAGAAGGGAAGGGACGTTTGAAAATTCAATGTTTTGTAGGTGTACTTGACTCTTCATAGAAATATTCAAATTTTGCACGTGTGTACAAAGTGCAAATGAATTTTGGATGATAAAATTCTACACATTAGAACATAATGAGGCTACTTGTGAAGCAAACTGTTAGTTTAGCACAAAAGTTGATACGACAGAGATCTATCATGACATCGACGTCTAGTCAGAGTAGTGGTAATAAAGATCACTTAGAAGTTACAAAGGATCAAAGTCGACATCCAAGTTTACATGACGCCCGGGTGGAAGTTATACGTGACATTTCTCCAACTGTCAAAGAACTAATATTAAAGGTTGAAAAAGCTAAAGATGGGAGTAAATTACAATTTCTTCCAGGTCAATGGTATGTTGTTAATTTTTTTTTACATGCCCTGTATTGGTAATTTTGAAGTGTATTAAAATGAATTGGAATACTTCCAAATTAATATGCACATTAGACATTAGACCCTTCAATTGTCAATAATAATTCGTATTGTAATTTGGCATCACAATTTTTTCGTTTATTCTATTTATTTAGGTTAGATGTTTATCTACCAAATGTGGACAAAGTCGGTGGATTTAGTCTAACTTCGACTCCTCGTCTTATGAATTTGGAAGATAAAGTAACGTTAGCTGTCAAGCATTCAACATGGGCCCCTGCGTTTTGGATTCATACGAAGGTTTACTCCCAATAAATAGCAAATATTCTGAATTTTAAACTTTTAATGTGACTTTTTATTATTGTTGTTGTTTGTTCAAAATTCAAAATTCAAAGCTTTTTCATGAGTTTTACATAATTTATTTATTAGTTATGATGATGATTTATGATTTTTACAGTGTCAACCTGGATCCAAATTACAAATTCAATGTGGAGGAGACTTTTATCTCTCACCGTCACAGACTATTTCAAATTCTGATTATTTATTTGTGGCAGGTGGTGTAGGAATAAATCCGATTGCCTCCATGATCTTTCATTTACATGAAATTAAGAATGCTCACAATATCACGCTGCTTTATTCTGCTAAATGTCAAAGAGAACTCATTTTTAGGGTAAGTAAAATATATTCTTCAATAATAGATCATAATGTTATTTCCTTTTAAACATATATGTAGACGTTCCACTGAGTCTGAGATTTCAAAGTAGCTTTTATAATGTACCTTTTTTTAAGTCTCTCCGCAGTCCTAGGACAAATAATATCAAGTATAAAGTTCTTTGTTATTTATTTAAACTTTTTTTTGCATGTTACACAAAAGTGAAAAGTGTTTATTATTTTCCCATCATACATTAAAGCCTAATTTTCACTGTCCCTTTCGTAACACTATGCATTAGTGAGATAATGGGTAATGAGCGTCTTGTCCAATATACATAATACATATGTTGTTCATGCATGCAGCAAGATAATATTTTGTTTTCACTAACAAGTAAGTTTTATGACTCTCTTCATTTATTTCCCATTTGTATTATATTTTCTGTATTTTAAAACATGCAGGAACAATTTGACGCATTAGCGGCTCAAAATCCCAAGTTTAAGGTTGAGTATTATGTAACCTGCACAAGATTGGCAAGTGAGTGCAAACCGATTGACTGGGCATCATCCTTCAAATATCATGGTACGTTTCTGTACAATCTAATATAATGTGATATGTAAAATGTAGTAACTACTTGACATCACGAAGACCATTATATATACAGATTTCATAATCTAAAATGACGACTAATGGACTGACACATGCAAATGACGTGTGTGTACAAATAAACATATATTATAGTAAATAGAATAATAAATTATGCATACACTGTGGTATGTAGATTGTAATTTATAGATGGTATAGACGTTGGATTATCAATCATCTATACACATGTGCTTTTTATACGAAATAGAAAAAAATGTACAATCGTGATTGGCTGAGCTAAAAATTAAAAAATTCATACTAATTTTTTGCACGTTTTATACCACAGCTAGAAGAATAACAAAGGATGATTTACAAGTTCATCGGGATAAAATCACATACATTTGTGGACCTCCACCACTTATTCAACTCGTAACTCAGTCTGGAGATCAATTCAAAGAAGTACACTTTGAGAAATGGTGGATCAGTGAAGATGCCGCAGTCAATTAACAATCGGCAATTTTATGTTTTTTATTTACCTATATGTTTTACATACTATATATCTTCTCCATTTTTCACTGGTTGAAAATGAAGATAGCAAATTGTGCAATATTTTTTGTTTACATTGTTATAGACTTATCTAAATGGAGGCATGTACAAAAATTGTACTATGTATGTACAGTCAATTGTTGTTTATTTTTAGTATAGCTATTTTTATAAATGTCTCGTTGTATTCTTTTGTTGGCTGTACATTGCTTGTACGTATTGAGAATTGAGACTGACCTTGTGCCTTCTCATCCTTTATGTCATAAAATGTCATGCTTGTGATATTACAGATATTAAACCATTGCTTTGCAACAAAATTTGCAACAAACATGAAGGACAAATCGGATATTTTTTGATCAATAGTTGTAAATTTTAAGCAGCAAAAAAACCAATAAATGAAATCCATAAATACGTAAACCGACTTACTTTACTTGCTTATAACTAACGTCAGAGCATGAATTGAATAAAAACTATGCATGCACAGATGCACAAACTTTTTCAGTGTTCTCAAACCTGTTTGGAACCGTTCGTCACTAGATGATGATTTTCGAGAAGTCCATATCATAAACATCAGTATCAGCATCAATAACATAAATTGTACACTGTACATACATATTATTATGTTTAAACCTGCTGATGTACGCAAAACAAACGTGATGTAATGTTCATGTACTGGACCAGAAAGTACAAACTAGAAAGTTGAAGCGTATTATTTCAGATTTTAAAGGTCAAAATTAGGACAAAATCATAACAATCAGTCTCATCTCTCAATTTACTCCTTTTCACTTCATTTGAGAGTTGAATATCACTTTTCAGCTAAAGATTATAAAATGTAAATTGTATGTTGTGCATGATTATGTATCTATGCATAATCAGGATGCGCTTGATTACTACTTTTACTTTTCCCATTCCATTCTAAATTTTAAATTCTAACCTCTAAACTGAAAAAGAGTGTGACATTTTTGAACTCAATTGTATATATATACACATTTACACATAAAAACACGGTGCACTTACAAATACAATCATCATCATCACCATCATTATTATATATGTTTTGTTCTAGTTTTTAATATCAACAACTATAAAATAGTTATGTACAAAAAAGAAAGAAAAAAACATAATGTTAGTGTGTGACTTATGGGTAAACACATAATGCATACATGTTCCGATTCTTGCAAGTATACTTGCTTATTTAACATTGAGCTTTGAGTTATGTGTTATGGGTTAAGTATGTATAGTTATTATTTATTACTTGCATTATTCACTTGACTACTACAGCATAATATACTCTGTATACTGTATACTGTCATGTCTGAAGTCTGAAGTATGATGATGTGTGGTGTACGCGAGATGTGAGCAAAATGAGAATGTGAATGCTGTTTCTACTTTTATGTTTTGGACAATTATAACCCTGTATTACCTGCGTAATGTATCCATAATATCTGTGTATCATAGTACGTGCTACGTACATGTATGTATGTATGTTATAATATAATAAAAAATGTTATGATAAAAGTGGTCAAAAACAAAGTCAACAGGAATTATAATATCCAATATATACATACACCATGTATACGCTGACCACTCACACACCTATCTAAAAAACAACAAAGAAAAAGATCACGTTAGGTTTTTAATACTGAATAACAACGAGAAAAATATGATATTATTTACATGTGCATGTAAATTGTAAACAATGATGGCCAGTATACAGTATACACAAAAGTATTTAGTATGTACATATGGCAGAGTAAGTGGTGAGGACTGAGTACCATGTGAGGATACTGCAGAAAAAATGCAAGACAAAAAAAAATTAAGACTAAGGCCACGGGAGTAAGAGAGAATGCGTGTATCTGGTGGATGTGAGTTCAATTAAATGACAGTACATTATACTTTATGTATCATAACATAATATTATACTTTACAAATGTCATGCCTAAGTAACAAATAGAGCTTTTCATACGTATTTTACTCTCTGTATTCTTAGTATTAGTATAAAAATTAGTTTTGCATTTTGCATACACACGCACATATATACATACATATATACATGCATGCATACATACATGGATAGAGACACACATAACTTCTTTTATATGGTACAAGGCAAGTGCATAATATTAGAATATGTAGGTAATGTGTAGGTATCTACGGTCTATATGAGACGCTCATCATTCTCATCTTCGTAGCACACAACACACCATAATACACTTGTGTGTATCTATGCATATTGCGTATAATACAAGTACATAATGTTATATTATACGATGGTCAAACAGGTATAAAAATTAACTTTAAGAGGAGCTCTCACTTGACATTAAAAACTGTGTACTATGTATATAATGTATATACCTATTGTCTTACCTACTTTTTTTGTTATATTGCTATCTTTCAGTATTCAGTATTAGTAGTAAGTATAGTTGGTAGTATTAGCATTATTTTCCCTTTCTACTTGTAGATTACAGACACTAGATAGATAGAAGATACAAAAGTTGTTGTATTCATAGCCAATCTATATTCCATATGTGTGAGAACGAGAGAGAGAGAGAGAGACAGACATACCTACATGAATTAAGAATACAGAAGAGTAAAAGAAAAAGAGTTTACAACAGTCTTTGTTACTCTCTTTAGTTGAAATTTTCACACCGGCCGACAATGATGATACTAACCTTAATTTAATTCACCTTAAGCTCTCGTCAGAGGATCACTACATGAGCTACACTCTCTGAGATTAATTCGATCATTCCAAATTCAATAAGGAAAGTGGACAACGTTTATTGTCTCATATTCATTCCTCATTGTGCAAAAAGTGTTTAGAGAGATTTGTGGGTTATTTTGCAGTTTGTTGCTTGTTATTTGTAGTGCAGTGGACAGTGCAACCTTCAAGAAAAAAGTTTTTTTTATCCTACACGTTGTTTGTTATCTTGTTTCTTGTTCAGCAGTGATCAGTGATATAGTTGATACACATAGTTTTTGTAGTTGTGTGTAGTTTCCAGTTTCCCAGTTTCCCATCATCTGTTCAAGATGTCAGTTCCACCACCAACAGCGGAAGAACAGGAAAAATTGAAAATTTTTCGTAGTCGAGTTGTCCAAATTTATCCAGAACGGGATGAAAAGTTATTAACATGGCTTCGTGCTCGTGATTTGGATGTGGTTAAAGCAGAGCAGATGTTACGTCGACATTTAATTTGGAGAAAGCATAATGAAATTGTTCAACTCAAGAACTGGCGTCCTCCAAAAGTATTTTTCCCCTATGTTCATACAGGATATGACAAAGAGGGTGCTCCAATTTATATAATGCCCATTGGTCGATGGGAAATGCGGGCTGCCATTGAATCCGGAGATATTGTTCCCAGTCTAAGATTCATCTATCAAACATTGGAAAATATTGTATCTACAGGGAATAGAGAAGGCATTTATCAAGGGATTGTCATTTGTGATTTTGATGGTTTTGGATATCGACAAATTGCTCATAGAACTGTACTCCAAGGAATTTTGGAAGTTTTGAGAGTATTTGAAGCCAACTATCCTGAAGTAATATTCTCTCTTTTTTTTAAAAAAAAAAAAAACAATGAAAAATTTCAAATGTTCTTTATATTACAAAATATATAATGCATATGTCATACATTATAACATGATGTATTACATATGTACATCCGTTAAAATTTAATAAATTTCACATTTTTTCTATTTATTTATTTATGCATTCTATTTCAGGTACTAAAAGCCGCCTTTGTTATAAATGCTCCAAAGGTTTTCAACTATTTATTTGCTCTCGTAAAACCACTCCTAAATTCAAGAACACTCTCAAAATTACAGATTTATGGTCCTAATAGATCAAAATGGCAAGAGACCCTTTTAAAACTAATTGATGCAGATCAATTACCTCCATATTGGGGGGGTACTAAACCTGGTAAAGATGAGTACTGTAGTGATGCTTGGTATTTGGAACCATTACCTCCTAATTGGCTTCAAAAATCCGCTGCAACATATGATGAATTTGGAGAAGAATGGTTTACAATCAAAGTCCCTGCACGTGAAAAGATCATTTTTGAATATCATGTATCGGAAAGAGAAAGAAAAATGAGTGATCCAGTACTCAAATATGCATTTAATACGGATGGATATGACATTGCCTATGCCATTTATTACGGAGAAGAAGAGGAATATTTAGTCGAATATCAGAGAGTTGATTCTCATACACAGAGAGAAGAAGGAATCCTACATTTGAAGAAACCTGGAAAGTACACACTTATGTTTGACAATACCTATTCAAGAACTCGAGGAAAAACACTTCACTATTCCGTATCTTGTAATGATGTTCCTCTTGATGATAATGATGACGAATTTCATGAGCTGGGTGATGAGAATGACAATGAAATTTGCAGTGTCAAGTTGTAATTTAATTTTAATATATATTTCTTACTATAGTATTCCTTCATGTTACTCATATTTTTTAAAACAAAGAACAAAAAAAGCTGGTGCTTCTGTGTATCTGTGTGCAAATATTGAAATACAAAATAATGTCATATTATTAATTATTACGTTTCTCTCTATTTTCTCTATATATAATATTATTTGTGATGCAGACTTGGTAAAAACAAGGCTATAATAATAATAATAATAATATTATGGTTTTTAAAGCTTATTCATAATTCATTATGTGCATAATATGTTGTACAGATAAAGTCTAAGTAATTTTGTGCTATACCTTTTTTTGTATTACATATTATATTATTGTATTTATAGAGTACTTACTGTATTATTATGTACTTAGGATTTTAGATTTCTTTAGTTTTGGAAATGTTTCTCAAGTGCCAGTTTTCGAGATATTATAAACAGTGTGATGGTATAGACATTAAAACTTTTTACAACTTTCAGCCAACTAAAAGATTTCACAAGGCTTAAAGTAAATATTATATAGTTTTGGTATGAATTTTTATTGGTAAAACTTCTACTATATGAATGGAAGAAGGAAAAGAACTGATGATTGTTTAAATCATGCTATGAACTGAGGTTTCCATCTTGAGCCATAATATTCGTAAATTGTTACATATGTTATACAACAAGAAAAACTAATTGACCTGTAGCCTACAATATATCCTATAAAATATTGGACATGTGTAAATATTTTGTGTTATATTATGTGAATCATTTACTTCTGCGTATATGTGTAAGCAAAATGTTACACTATACAGTATACATAATATTTATAGTATCTATATATTATGATTTCTATGTGCTACACGTGTATTAAAACATTAATAATTATGAGATCTGAATATCTTGATCAATGTCTAAAGGCTCAAAAGTATGAACTAGTTAGTATGTGTAAAATATACAATGTACATAATAATAATAATAATAATCAATAATAAACTAATAAAAGTCCTAATAATTATTATAAAGAAGAGCAATTTGATTCAATATATTCTGATGTGAAAAAATACACGTATATATATTATATTATCTACTTGCAATCTAAATACATATGACATGCATATGACCGTGTGAAAAAAAAAATTACAGCAGAACATAATACAAGACAAATTAATCCATTTCTTGCTATTGGGATGACTATTCAGGCTGTAAGTAAATGTCATACATAATAACACATTTGCTGTGAATTGAGACAATATGACTCACAATTTGAAAAACTTAATTAAAAAGTCCTTAGAACGCAGTTCTCATCATTCCCACTGTTATATGTTATATGTATCTGTAAGACGTGAAGAGACTACACACTACACACACACACAGTGAATACTGCTTACAACAATGAATAATATAATATACACTAAATAAGAACATATAGCATAAACAAATCGGCCCTGTCTCTCTCATGAGCTTGTGTGTGTATGCGTAGTTATCCTGGGACCTGGTCAAGGTCAACAACTATTTTGCATTAAAAAAGATGTTTGATTGCCCCTAACCTATAGAGTTGATTTTACTGTCATTTCAATTTATAAAATCATATATCAGTTTCGTATAAATGCTGTAAAAATTATATATTGCTATATTATCCTGCATTTATTTGTAAACTTGTTTTCTTCTTCTTCTTAAATAGTACGTTTCCATTCTGTTTCTATTTACTTACTTTCCCCAATATTCCCCATTTTCTTTTGCTATGATTCAAAATTTATTGAATTTCTTTTAATTGAATACTTATAAAATATGACCATGGGCGTTTTTAATACACTTATCTTTTTCTTTATATGTATACACCTGATTCTAAATCTTGAGATTGTTATAGTATTACGTATATACATTTAAGATTTAAGGTATGTATGTATTTATGAATAAAAATTTTGTTTTATCACATACTTCCGTCTAAAAGCTAACGTATTATAAATTATAAATGATTATGAATGTCAATACTTAACTATTTTGAACTACGAGCAATGACGATCTACTTCTAGATTAAATTATGAGTATAATAATAAAATGTATGAAACAATTTGATAACAGAAAATGTTCAGAATGTGAAATATATGTAAAATATAAAAAATTTTGGTACTCACTTGAGATTGAAACACAGAAGTTTAAAATGGAGGATTTGATTATATGATAAAATTTTTATCCAATATTTTTTTATTTATTGAATAGTATCATATGATGTAAAACGTTGCTTTTGTTGTTTTCGCCGTTGTTGAGAGCATATTTTATATGAAGGTACGTATATATAATCTTTTTATAGTAACAAAAGAAAAACTATTATCTTTAAAATGGAAATAACAATAATAATACTTCAACAACAAAAACTAGAACAACTCACAACAACAATATAATCATTCTTGTAAAATATTATTGAACATTAAAAGATTATATTACTGAAGAGATGATGAAAAAAACTTATGCTGGTGGATCTTCAGTCTTGATGGCTCTAGTGTAAATTTGTTGAGCACGATGCTTAACTACACGTTTGATTAAACCTGTAACATAATATACAAACAAACAAAAATCAAATTAGAAAATTTATCATTTCATATTTGATGATATTTGTATGAGATTTTGACTATATATTACACTATTTTTTAGTATAATATATGTAATGATTTGGATTTCGGAACTAAACAGCATCATATATTTTGAGATCATTATTAATCATTATGTTTGAAACTATTAAATAATAATTATAACAAGTATTCCGTTCCATCAAATATTATTATATTTAATATTTATATACCTTTTTGTGCAAGTTCATCAAGAGCTCTTCTAGCTAATGACCCACGACACTTTAGCCGTTCACTCACAACTGCGGGTGTAATAAGTTTGTATGCTGGGACTTCTTTAATCAATTTTTCATAGGTTGCTTTATCAAACAATACCATGTTGTTTAACTTATCACGAACCTTTCCCTTGGACCACTTCTATACTCATAAAATAAGTAAATGCAAGTAACAAAAAAAGAATTTCATTAAAAATCATATAATACAAAAAAAGACGCATATAATTGAATAATGAGAATTTTAAATAAAATTACAACAATTTATGATAGTAAAATATGTGTGACAGATTACCTTCTTTTTGGCCTTTCCTCCTCCTCCTCCTTCCTTCTTCTTTGGTGCTTTAGCTGGGGCTTTGCCACCACTCTTTGCATCTTTTTTAGGAGCCTAAATAAATAATACATTATTTATGATTAATTTAACAAAATACACTTAACAACAATTAATTAATTAAATAGTTTTAAAATAATAATTTTGACAAAGCATGCTTACCATGATTCCGGCTTTGTGATAAAAAAATGAAATTTGAATGTATGAAGCGGTAAAAGTGGAGCAGCTTATATGCTCTCTTACTGCTAACTGAATGTTAACTTTTCTTAATTTTTTATAAATATTATCATTAAATGTGCAAGTATGAGACTTTTAATGAAATTATTATGAAATACGTCATTGAGATGTTAAAAGTTAAAAGTACATTTTTTATTCTTGTAGTATGATACATGAAATTACATATATGCGTTACTAACAATATAGTTATTAGTTATTAGCGAAAATGTGAATAAAATTATCTCACTTAAAATACCTGAACGACGCATATATATATATTATGAGATTATTTTGTAGAATTTTATGGGGTCACTAAAGGTACTTTTATAAATGCTACAAATTGTAAAGTTTACTAATAAAATACTGCAAAACTTGATTCATAAAATGGAAATGGTATTATATATCATTCCTAATTTTCACATTGAACCGTGATTGATTGATTGATTTGCTATAGTTGCTTTTGTTATTTTTTATTTTGTAGCATTATATTATTATTATGAAATCAACCTAACCCGTGTGTGTGTGTTGGACATTTCACAAAACAAATGCTCAGGCATAGCATAGGTACATACATGTATTACATAATATTTTATGTAAAAGTGTAATAGTTGAAAATAAAATTGTTACATCATGTTTTTATGTGTAAGATGTAAAAGTATCTAATATTTTATATTATTATAATATTGTTTAAAATAACGTGTATACATTAAAAATAAATAACGTTTTTTTTCTAAAATCTAAAAATGATAGTTTGTTTTTATTTTATCCACATGTTCCATCTTGCCAACCGTCTTTCCATCTTTCATCAACAAGGTTACAATCGAATTCCGGTTTCCCAAGTTTTCGGTTTACTTCATTATGCATTTTACAAAGCCAGACAGCAAAATCATGACCATTTTTTGTATCAGGTGGACTCTCTGATATCCTATATAAAAAAAGACAATACAAACATATTACAGAATTCATTGAGCATTAAAAATATCGTGTATCCTGCGTAAATCATACATATATAGGTATAGATTACGATTCATCTTATACTTACGAATGACGAAAATCTCTTGCACAATGATCACATGGATAGTATTTAGCAAATAATTTCATAAATGCAGACATTTCTTTCTGTTGAGATGTCGATGGATTTTGTGGAAAGTACGCTGCCATTGTATGAAGGAATGACCAAGTATTATGACCCAATTCATCTTTATCTAATGGACATTGATCAGCTTGGGCTACTTCACTCATCTTTTCAACCTATATATTATTTGTAAACAAAAATTACAATGTCAATGAAGCATATATATCATTTACGAAGAAGAATTAGCATGAAAAATATATAAAAATGATGCAATACTTTGTACACACATCCTTTTGTTTCTGAATGCTATAACATATACTTGAAATTTTACAAATAACTATACATCAATTAATAAACTATTATGTACCTGTTTATCCGTGACTTGTTTGTTTTTCATCTTGACCCAGCTCTTAAAGTCTGTACAAGCCCTACACGGCTTCTCTGTTTGATTCTCTTTATTATTACTACTAGTACCACTACTCTCTGTTTTACTTTGATGACTTCCATTTCCAAACATTTTTGAAAGATTCTCCATTATATTTAAAGTTAATATACAATTCACTGATTAAACGGAAAGAGCTGTGTGCATCCCACTGTATATATAATGATGTTATTACAATAAAAATTAAAATTATATTTAACGAGAGTTGAAACTCAAGCTCTTATGTTTTGCGAATTTTTCACTTTTCACTTTGCTCTGTGCAATTTTTGAACGACTTTGATTCCCATACATTTGCTCACATGACTTGCAATGTGATCAGTGAGATTTTTAAACACAAATTCAACTTTCTTGTGTGAATTTTTTCTGGTTTTTTTGTCTTGAAAAAATTAAGTAATTGTGTTTTAGAAAAAAGACATCATAATGTCGTCTAGCAAAATACCATTAATGCCATTTTGGCAAATGGGTAAGTAAATTTGTATTCTATTACCTTTTAAGAATTATAAAAACCTTTTGAAATACATATAATATACATGTGTAGTATAAAGGAATCTGTTTACAATTTACAATTCACATTTTTTTAAATTCTATTTTGTAATGTATTTTGATCTAAATGGTTTTGTTTGAAAATGTTTTTTGTATGTAAATAGTGAGGTTCCAGTTTAGAAGAGGATGGAATGAAATTCCAGAAGTAATGGGTGCTTCTTGTTTGGCCTTTTCAGGTATTTGTACTTATATACTTATATAAGACTTAAATACATTTTTTGCAACATTTTCAGTTACTGAAAAATATTCATGTGGATAACAAAATGAACGTAGTTCTTCTGTCAAATGCAATATTCTAATGAAAAAACCTTAGAGTATATATAACACTTATGTGTAACACACATGTGTTATATATACTCTAAGGAAAAAACAATACGAATAATAATAATTGTATGTTTGTTTTATATATAATTTAGCCCTTTGTGCATATGGAGTTTATTTTAAATTCTCAACTCCAACAGCTAATAACCATCGCTATAAACATCATAATATCAGTAAGTGGATTACCCTTTTTGTTTATATCATCGTATGATCATCATCTTGTTCCAGAGTGTAAATACAGAGTCAAAAATATGCATGCATATGAACATGAGCAAATATATATTATCCTTCGTACTCCTCTTAAATATGTATATTTCTTTTAATTGTTTTTAGTCATGAGACCAGATGATCCAAAACTTTCAAGAGTTCGAAGATTTGAGAATAGTCCAGAAATCACTTTTAAATAAATACTATATAGACAGCATCAAAAAAGTTTCGTCTCTTACTTTCGTAATAATATTTAATTAAACTAAGAATTTAATCCACGCTTCTAAAAATACCGACAAAAGTTTGAATGCGTCATGTAGTGTTCTTCTATATAAAATACATGTATTATACATTATGATATAATATATTGCCGTTAAAATAGTTGTTATTTCAAATGTACATAAAACAAAAAAGTCTGTGAAAATTTCAACAATAAACACAGTACATAATATGTACACAACTGATGTTTAGAAAAATTTCAACATTTCTGGAAAAAGTGAGTGCTTTTTATGTGATTTTCTACATTACTTACATTTATTTAAATATATATGTACGTATAAATCATAACAATTTTACTTATACAATAAGTCTTAACATGAGGATTTAGATTTCAAAATCAATTAGAAATATATGCAGAATCATGGAAAAACTTTTGCCCATGCAAAGATGAATTAGTGGAATATATAGGATTTTGTTCTTTTTATTGCCTTATTTAATGTCATTAACGAGGCTTTTTTGTAAAAACAATATATAGTATATATATAGTTCTCTAGATAAAAGATAAACAATAATATATCTATATTATTATATAATCGGAACTGAAAATCGTGAAACTTTTTATCATACTAGACTTTAAAAACGCAAGACATAAATAACTATAGGTTATATAGGTACATTTCTTAAACGACCAAAAATACGGCAGTAGTTTTATCTTTTTACAAGTGAAGTAGCATAATAAACGCAAAATAACATAAGTAGCTTATATTATTTACTAGGGTAAAAATAGTAGAATAGTAGTCATGTACATTTTGAATATCATTTGATAATAAAACTAGATAAGTAAGTACTTCACAGAAACATGCATAGTAAGTAGTAGACAAAACAAAAAATCCTTTTTAAAAAAAAAAAAATCTTTTAATTCAAACGTTTGTCTATTTATGCGTTTGAAGTATTTACATAATTTATAGTACTAAAAAACAAACAAATATCTTCATTAGCTCAAGTAACGTATGTGGCTAACAATTGAAGCGTAATGACTTTTTTTTCAATACTATCTATCATACCTCGATAATCTGTACGACCACGGAACCGAGACGGTTTTGCGAGGCTGGCGAAAAGTAGTACATTTTTTAGCGAGCTGATTTTTTCTTAGAAAACAGGTACCCTTAAGTGCCCTTTTCTAAGAAAAATGGCCGACGCAAGCGCCATTTTCTTAGAAAATTGTACTTAAAGGTACCTATTTTCTAAGAAAAAATGGCAAAAATTTTGCGAGCGAAGCGAGCAACCAACTTTCGGTTATGCGAGCTTTACAGATTATCGAGGTATCTATATATATATATATAGATATTACATTTACAATATATGTTTACTTTTAATTTAAATAGTATATAAAACATTTTCATCCTTATAATAGGAAGACATAAAGCAGCATAATATAATATTGTACTTTCTACAATAATAATTATTATTAGTTTGTACATTTGCTCATAAAAGTATTATTTAAATGCGATTTTCCGTTAACTCCGTAAGTAAATTATTATTTAATTTACACTTTTATTTAAAAGGTCGTGTTAGTATTTGTGCATCAAAATGTAGAAATGTCCTAATTGGGATTAATTGTTTTTGGTTTTCACGAGTGCATTTTACCTTTTTTGTACTTATTCAAAAAAAAACAAACAAGTCTTAGCACTAAATATTCAAAACTTTAGTCATTTTAAAACACTACATATACAATGTATTAAATGCAATGATATAAATACTTAACATAAAATCTACATGATAGAATAATATCTGATACTTACTTACTAAATAATAAAAAAAAAGGTGAAAAACAAGAATAAAAAAAAAATCTCCTGGAAGTACAAAAAGAAGGAAATGTACAACGAAAATATATACATTTACGATTATAGATAAAAAAGGGAAGATATATATATCATCATTCTAGATAAGTAAGTATAGATATGTAATAAAACATACTTTAAACATTTTAGTTAACTTTAAAAAAAAGAAGAAGAGATGATGGTCAATCGTCAATCATCAGGTTGTTTATATGTGACATAAGCATGAACTCGATGGACAGATGTTGAAAAAGAACGTAATTTGACAGTTTCAGGATTATCTATTTTAACTTCTGCAGCATTTTCTTGAAATCCTTTAGCTATTTCACAATCCTTTTTAACATAAATATTCAAATCAAAAGCACATCGTTCTTGTAGTAATGGAAGAAATGTGACAGTAGCTGTCACTTGACGCATAACAGATCGAATTCCTTTTTGTATAGCTTCTAATTCCTTCTTTCCGTATTCTCGTCTCTTCCTACAATATAGAAAAATACAATATATATATATATATATATGAAGATTTCGTATGCAAAAGTGCCTTTCGGACATAGAATTTTTCGATTTTGCAATAATGTTGTTATAGC
>JAQGBI010000208.1:0-22430 GCA_034698325.1 Sminthurinus elegans | reverse complement strand
TTTACGATTCCAAAAAACAGTTGTTTCAGAACAAATGCTAGTAAAAATTATCTTTTTTTTCATGTTCTACACTTTAAAAACAAAATATAAAAAATTGATTTAAATTCCTCAAAATTTAAAAGAAAGTGTAAAACATATGAGAGTATGTGAATACCTTTGCTGAGAATCAAACTCGCGTCAGCACGGATAAGGACAAGACTCAAGAATAAAATCCTACAAAGTTACTTGAAAACAAAGGAGCAAGAGCAAAACCAAACCCAAAACCATAAAAAGCGCAACACATTGAAATGGAGAAATCCAAAATTGTGAATTTTTTCAGTGGAAAATCAGTATTTCTGACGGGAGTCACTGGGCTTTTAGGTAAAGCAGTTGCGGAAAAGATTCTGAGGACTTGTCCTGGTGTACAGAATATTTATACCCTCATTCGCACCCCCAAAGGGCAGGATGCCTCGTCACGGCTTGCAAAAATCAAACTTTCTCCGGTTCTTCTTTTTTTTGCATTTGTTCATCTTTCATCCACTTCCCTAATACAAATATTATGAATACTAAATTGAAGACAAAGACAAATTATGGATTGTACATTGTACAACATACATTTGATTTTTAATTTTCCACTCTTTGACATTTGGCATTTTTATAATTTTGCATTCTCATGAATATGAGATTTTTATTGACAGTTCTTTGACAAGATCAAAGCGGAATCCCAGGATTCGGAACAACTCCTCTCAAAACTCGTGGCCATTCCGGGTGACATGTCACTTCCCAATCTTGGCATGTCCGCAAAAGATCGAGAACTCCTTTGCTCTCAAGTCTCAGTTGTCATTCATTCAGCGGCCAATGTCAAATTCTATGAGAAAGTCAAAATGGCCGTGCATACAAATGTCCAGGGGACCAAAAGTATTTTGGAGCTTACAAAACAAATGGCCAGGCTTCAGAGTCTACTTTTCATTTCCACCGCCTACTCCAATTCAACAAGAAGACACGTGGATGAAATTGTCTACCCCACCGAATTAGACCCAGATGCAGTGATTCAAATGCTCAAGGGGATGCCGGATGACATTGCAAATATGATTACTCCCAGGTTCTTGAGGATTAAGGATACTTGTGAATTTTATGGTTTACCCTTATGGAAAAATGTCATTGTGTGTGTACGACGAGAATCTCATGATATTCAATGATGCACTTTAGTGAGATGGTCAGTGCCGAAGTCGGAAGCCGACAGCTTTTTTTATGCGCCAAAATTTAGAAAAGAAAGTGAGAAAAACTGGCGTAAAAATTAAAAAAAGGGCGCCATCTTTTTTTTTGCTTCGGGCGCCCCCTGTCGTTGCTTCGAGTTTGCTTTGGGCGCTAAAATCCAAGACAAAGACCGGACTGAAGATGGTAAGATTTTGCTATGAAATCTCATTACATTCAGGAGATTTCAATGAAAATGTATCCGGTTGTCATGGAAATCTCAAGGCATTTAAAATTTCAATATTTTTAAGGAGAATTTACAAAGATTTAAATGAGGCTCATTAAGTAAGATTGTAGTGGGATTTGTATGAGATTTTGGAACAAAAATCGCATTATAAACCACAATGATATTTTTTTCTGAGGGTATAATCCAGAATTCTTATTATTAGCTCTTTTCGCACTTGTAAAGAAAAAATTTATAAAATTAACATCTTTTCTGATGGATTTATGTTATACTGTACAATAATAATTATTGTAAATACCTGTAGACTTTTGGACGGAGGAGCCTGTACCTACATGTGGTCGAAGCACGTGGCTGAAAATCTGGTTCAAAATTACTACCTGAAGGAAAATCTCCCAGTCGCTATAGCCCGAGTTTCCATGGTAACCCCTGCCGTCTCGGATTGGACCCCTGGTCTGGTGAGTGATCTAACAGGAGCTTCACGGTTTTTCCTGGGGATGGGATTAGGAAGAATCCGCTCCATGACAGGGGTCAACTCAAAACAAGCGGATTTTATCCCTTTGGATCATTTAGTCAACCAAATACTCGCAATTTCTTGGAATAACGCTTCACCTCCAGAATCAAAATCGAAAACAGAACCAAAGCCAAAACTGCCAGTCAATCAGGAATCAATAAAGTTATTAAACCAAAAACATGGTGACTGTAGAATGATTCCGGTGTACAACTGTGTTACTGGAGCGGATAATCCAGTGACCTGGGGCGAGACGATGAAGAATCTAAATGCTGGAATACAAAAATATCCATTTAAAAACACGGTGTGGTATCCAAACTACGTCAACATGTTCACTCCAAGTGGGACCCACCACAAAATCCGTCTTGTGTTCTTCCATTTCCTCCCCCTGGCCATCCAGGAGAGTTTTGTTGCTCTGCTCCTCCCACTTTTGGGGAGGAGGGCTAAAGGCGAGGGCGGCCGGTTTGCCCCTGTTCAAAAGTTCAAGAAACTTGTCGATGAAATTGATTCGGTCCGTTTCATAACTAGAAACGAGTTGACCTTTGCCAAGGACAATGTTTGGGCCCTCTTCCACAAGATGAATGAGACAGACCAACAGTTGTTCGATTTTGACATCAGGAAGGTCAACTGGCCCGAATACATGAACTTTTATATTTGTGGGCTCAAAAAATACGTGTTGAAGGAAGATGTGGAGGATTCAAAGACTGCAACTAAATTTAAAATGTAAATCTCTCTCTCTCTCTGATTTTTAGGGTAGCATTTCATAATACATCTTTTACCCTAATTTGTTATACGAGTCTTTCATACTTTTTTCTGAGGGTAGATCATTTTTAATAATCTTTCAGTGTGTTCGTTTAATTTTTTTTCTGTTTTTTCATGTGTAGACTTTGGGTAACTCATCGAGGGCTTCAGCTTGTAGCTACCAGCCTAGTTCTTGTTTGTGGTTGGAATGTTTATGGCTATATTCAGTACTTCCGTTTTTTCATGCTTTTCAATGTTTATGATTGCTGTTACAAAAATTGTCAATGTGATTTTTTATGAACTATGATTTATTTTATTATTTTCCGTTCATCATTTTTATGTTCCTTTCCTTTATTTGTTTTCAGGACTTTTGGGGAAGGAGACTCTAATAAAAAAAAAATAGACGAAAGGGAACAAGACAAGGACCATGGAGGAACACGGATAAAGTCATTAAATCAGCCCAAAGGTCAAATCCAATTGTCTACAACATGAACAATAAAACAAAAAACAATAAGCACGTGTTTAATGTGAATAAATGGAGAAAATCCGTCTGTCTACTATTCTTGTGCTTGAAGTTTTGGAGTTTGATGTGTAAAAGTATTTCACATGCTACACAGTCGAATTAGCAAAACACAAAAGACATCATAAATCATGTAATATTTTTTTAATAGTAATTGTAAAGCAATTTGATTTATGTATTAGACAGTAAACCGAAGGTTAAACCTATAAAACAGCAGTAAAACCAGGAATGAAGAATGAGGAAAAAGTATCTACAATAAATTTTACTTTTGTTTCATAACCATGCTTGAGATTTTAGATGGTGGATTTTAGTCCAAGTTGTACTTTGAATTTTGAATCACACGTGCTCGCAGAGTCACAACAAAGTTGTAATTTACGCATGTACGAGAACATGAAATAGATCAGAACAAGTGCACTTTTACTGCACGAGAATTTCCTCCCTCAATATTCAATATTCAATGTTCAGTGTTCATCGGCATCCGAGTTGAGGATGACACAGGGAAGAGAAATCAAAACCTACGAGTTGGATTTTCATTGTGGATAGACAGAATGAATGAGACGCGGCAGAAAAGGAGGAGGAGAAAACTAGAGAAAGAAAGAGGGAAGAAGAAGAGGAGTAAAAAGAAGGGCGCATCTGCTTTTCTTCGGGATAATCCCAACGGAATACAAACCCAAAGCTTGGACACCTGCATTCACCATCCTCATTCTCCAATTTTTGTCCTGCATTTCATTTCATTGATGCATCTCATTTCGTGACAATGTAGAATGCAATGCAATGGTGTATCTACAAATACTCATAGTTAATTAGCCGAGCTGGAGTTGAAATTTATAGCTCACATCCACTATCCACAGAGAAACTGACAGACTGTGACATTTCTTCCCATCTGAACCAATAACCAATAACAATTTCAAACTACATGTAGAACTTGCTAAAAAGTACAAAAAGTCACCCTCTCCTCTCTAAAATCCACACTTTACACAGTACACATTTTACACTGTTGTTGTTCAAGATTCATGATACACCTTACAGATGTGGTTGGAAATTATGTATTTTAATCATGAAATTCCATCCGTACAACGCTCAATTTACAGTTGAGCTGCCAAATCACAAAATGCAAAACCATATCATAAACTTGAATCATACTTCAATCCGCATCCGCATAATCCGACTCATTTTGCACAAAGACAGTTTATGCTTATAGCTATACAAGTTTGCTTGTTCTTTTGGCTAGGGTTGGGCTATTTCCGTCTACTGTAAAATGTAGCTTGTAAAACAAGCCTTGTGACTTGTGACAATACATCAAGTATCAAGTACAATACTTATCTTACATGAATTCTACTATGTTCAATATGTTTTTGTAATTGCACCTACCAATAAAAAGTCAGAGGTTCAATATATGTATTTCTACTGTCCAAAATTCACCTATTCACAGCGGATGTGCATATCGAGGGCTTATATCGGAAACCACGTATGTGTAATGCATTATACATTACACATACGTGGTTTCCGATATAAGCCCTCGATATATGGGTATTAGACTGTTTCACATTATCCCAAACGTAAAAATCCCAAGTTTCTACAATTTGTCAATGTGTTTAGCACAGTAAAATAGGATTATTTGTAAAGTTTCGAGTGGATCAGATTTGCTGAAGAAGTCATTTCACGAGGTCAAAAGGCTCAGATTTGAATATATATTGTGAAAAAAATATTGAAGTTTTTTTGCTCAATTTGAACGCCGCTTACAAAAAAATTGCAGTTATGCAATGTTATTGTTGGGAGGAAAACGCTGACTCCTATGATGCCGTCTGAACCTAGAATTTTTATGTGAGCGGCGTTCAAATTAAACCAAAAAGTTCAAAAAATTTTCAAATTCCGCTCAAATGAAGTACTTTGACCTCGTCAAATAACCCCTCAATCAAGCCGGATCCACTCGAAACTTCACAGAAAATCTTTTTGTTACTGTATTGAACACATACGAATGGTAAAAACTTGGGATGATTACGTTTGGGGAAGTGTGATCAAAAATGTACACCCTAGTGAATACACAGGATAAAAATTGTACAATGTTCAAAGCATAACTCTTCTTACATAAACAATACACATACTTATTATAATTCATTGTTCATCACTCTCATAACTCTTTCGCTTCTTTTTATACACATTGTGTTCTACTCACTACATATACACTATACACTATACTCAAAGGAGTTTCCTCTTACTTTCCATTTTCCATTTTGTCATACTTAAACCCTACATGATGCATACATGATACGCCGTACGTGTTTACTAATTGTAGAATCTAATGAATGCTAATAACTAATGAGACAACTTAAATTCAGTCTCACATTCAACATTCCACATTCGCATCTCGTGTCCTTTGCTCTTTTCTATTGTACCTTTAGCCTGCAATTTTTATATTCCTTCTCTCTCATCTAGTCAAGTCTCGAGTCTCAACTCTCAACACAGCATTCGTAATTTTTAAGACTGTGCATTGTGCATGTTGAAAAAAACATTTCAATTTCTTTTTCACTACTGCCCTAAAGAAAGAAAGAATAAATAAATACACTTGCTACTTTTTGTAATATTTTTGTATTCAAAAGGAACCGTAAATTTTATGTGTACAACAGCAAGATTTAGCATTTAAAATCTAGAATTTATCTACAGGACCTCGAATTTAAACTTGGTTCAAGTTTTCTCCTTGTAAAATCATAAATAAAAAACTTTATAATTTTTTTGTTCGTCATCTTTTATCTTTGTGTATTCAAATTCAAATCTAAATAAAATTAAAGTAAAATTTTGGTAGTAAAAAATTTGTACATGGATTACAAATCTACATGTACATTTAAAAATTTATGATTTACTATTCTATATTCTATTTCATCGGCATTGCGTGTGGTGTGTGATGTGTGATGTGAGTCAAAAGCTGAGTTGAGTTGAGTTGAGTCGAGTTCACATGGAAAAATGCAAAGTCAAAAGTAAATTATTTGACATGAAGAATTGATTTAAAGGTTGTCCTTTTTGTAATTTGTAATTGAGTTGTTGTTTTAAATATTCCATTTTCTACTGGTGATTTATTTATGATTTATGACGGATGATTTAGTCAGTGCGAGGATGCGGAGAGATTTGCTATATGAGATGTGAGATGTGAGCCTCGCTTTGCTGTGCGGTATTATGTTGTGATCTGTGATCTGTGATGTTGACTGGTTGGAGTGGAGAATTTCATTTCATTTAGTTTTACCTTGGCTTTTATGCAAATGAGTGCAAATTTTATGACACAAGTACACAACACACTACACATAAAGATATTTACTCACTCATTTTCCTTATCTAAAGACGGCGATGACTCATCCATACGCAAAAAAAATTAAGTCATTCATCACTCTCCTTCTCCACTCTTATTTTTAGTCATCAAAGATTAAAGATGAATCTAAAAATCTAAATCTAAATTCAAGTGCACTTTTTGTTTCGTGTAAAATATTATCTAGCTGCTGTTTGAAATTTAAAATGAAGTACAAAAAAGCGTAAAAATGGGTGGAAAAAGTGTGAAAAATTATTATATTTACGAGACATTATTTAAAAATACTCACTCACTGAAATTATTTTCATTTCTACTAGTTTTTACAATTTCTCTATTTGTTGAGAATAAACTTGAGCAATCTTTACTAGTTGTTTCCACACATGTGATAACTTCATACACCAATCCAAATCGAACACATACGAATGAACATTTAGTGATTGATAAAAATAGTGGACGACTTTATCTCGGTGGGACAAATGGGATTCTTCAACTGAGTGCAAAACTTGAAAAAATTGGGCACCTTCAACTCGGCCCTTATCAAGATAATTTACAATGCTTTGGCTACAGGAGTAGAATTTGTCCGGGGGATGTTGACATGGACTTGGATCGAAAACTCACGGATAATTTTAATAAAATTTTACTAATTTACAACGATAATAATAATGACGATGACACTCCGAATGGAGATGCGGAGTCATCCACAAAGTTGATTCACTGTGGTTCTGTTTTCCAAGGGATTTGTTCTGTGATTTCAAATTTGGACAGGCCGAGTTTATCCAGCGCCGAGATTCAAATTGTTGACCGCCCCATCGTTGCAAATGATAAGAGCTTCACATCTTTCGGTTTTATTGCACCAGGGCCAAAAAATTCCCAAAATCTACAAAATCCCCAGAATCAGAACCAGAATCAAAATCCAGAGGTTTTGTACGTGGCGACATCTTTTACCGGAAACTCAGAGTATCGTCACAACATCCCATCAATTTCTACAAGAATAGTTTCAAATCCGGATTTTATTTTGGATTACGCGGGTTCTGATTTAAATTCAAATTCAAATTTCAATTTGGACAAGGAGGGAAAACCACAACTTTTCATTCGGGAGCGAAAGGATTTCCCGGTCAAGTACATTTTTGGCTTCTCGTCCAATGGCTTTTCGTATTTCCTCTCCATTCAAAAAAGAGAAAATAGGAGGAATTCCATCTTTGTCACTAAAATCATCCGCCTATGTCAAAATGACCTCTCTTACAATTCTTATGCAGAAATCCCCATGGAGTGTAGAAATAAAGTGAGGAGTACAAAGTATCCATTGGTAACGGGTGCATTTTTGGGAAAGGCTGGAAAAAAGTTGAAAAGAATATTAAACTTGAATTTAGATTCTGGCTCAGACAATAACAATGAGAATGACGACGTTTTATACGCAAGTTTTTCAAAGGCTCAGCCCTTTGGAAGTGCAATTCCAGGGAATGACAGCGCCCTCTGTGTTTATCCAATAAAGGAAATTCAACGCAAATTCCAGGAAAATATTCAAAATTGCTTTGATGGACGTGGGATGCGGGGTTTGGATTTTATTAAGCCGGATTCACAGTGCATAAAAAGTGTAATACACTCTGATAATTATAAAAACAGATAAAAAGTTATAAAATCCATTAAAACTTTTAAAATGTAAAAATTTTTTAATTTTTTTGTGCTTTGTTTTTTATTTGTTTGTAAAAAAAGCCGGTAAAAATCACCGAGGATTTTTGTGGATTGTATGAAAATTTAAATTCTCCATTTGGCGGCGAAATTCCAATTAGTGCCTTTTCAATGATTAACATTGATTTTTCAAGGATAACTGCCGTGGCTGTCAAAATTGCGGGAGACTACACTGTCGGATTTTTAGGGACGAATAAAGGAAAAATTAAAAAGGTGGGAATGTTTAAAATTTAATGTGTTACTAATCTTCATTTACACTTTACAATCACTGAAAATTAATTCTACTCAGAAACTAAAGCAATCCGATTTTTCAAATTTTAGCTCGTGCTTGGAAATTCAAACGGAGCTGTTGAATACGGCTCATTAACCATTGAAGAAGGTCACTCAATTAAACCGGATTTAATTTTTGATGCTTCGGAAACTCATCTTTTTGCTCTCACCGCTGGAAAGGTCGTGTTTTATAATAAAATATTCTTAAATTTCTGATAAGTACTTAATTTTTCTTTTGTGAAATAAAAAAATGCTGATTTTTTCCGATTTCAGGTATCGAAAATCTCTCTTCACAGTCGATGCTCTCGACATTCCACTTGTGAAGATTGCACTGGACTTGGTGATCCATTTTGTGGGTGGTGTCCATCAAAAAATAGGTGAACTATGCATATTTAAAAATTCCCGCTTGAAATGTCAAATGACCTTTATTGAAATTTTACAGCAATCTTTAAAGAATTTGTTTTGATTTTAAAGGTGCACAATTGCAAATTCCTGTCTACAAGAAGACCTTGAAGAAAATGAAACTGTAATTGGAAATAATAATTGGATTTCCTACGAAAATCCCGAAAAATGTTCTCTCCCTGAAGACACGGTTCATTGTCCAGATTTGGCCTCAAATTGCTTTGAATGTTCTGAGCTGGATCCAAAATTTGGCTGCGGCTGGTGCACCGGCAAGTCGAATTGTCTCAAATTTACACATTGTCCAGGTGACTTTTCATGGCTCAGTCCAGGTCAAGATTGTTCTAGTAGTCCAGAAATCCTTTCCTTTTTCCCAATGAAAGGACCTGTGGAAGGTGGCACGAATTTAACTATAAATCTTGCAAATTTCCGGGAGATTTCAGTCAGTGTGAGTAATAATAAGCCAAACTGGTAAAATCAACTTGTAAATTTTACACCTCTGTTTTGTATTTTGTGCCTAATTTTAAAGATTATTTTTATATTATATTCATCCATTTTCAGAATGTTTATCTTTTAATTACGGTGGCGGGAGTTCAGTGTGTTGTGAACAATCGTCGTCCTTCTTTTACTCTCTCACCTGGAAAAATCACGTGTACCATTCGAAAGTCCGAGCGAGTTTCTAAACTCCCACCAGATGACAGTAGTTTTGACTCTTTTTCTGGACCGCTCGTGATTCGGACACCAGAACTCAGGATCGAATCTAGAGAGAATTTTACATTTCTCCGCTGGAATATTAGTCAAATTTTTCCAAATTCTGGTCCAATTAGAGGGGGCACAAATCTCAAGATATTTGGAGACAATTTGGATGTAGGAAAACTGTTGTTGGTTTATGTGGGCGAAGTTCCATGTTATGTAACAAAGTATGTAAAAAGGGTAAATTTTGTCAACTTTTGCTTCTTTTTCATTCACTTTTTTTTCTCTTTACTATTCAATTTTTTAAACGTATTTTTCAATTCTAAAAAATATAACAAACTGTTCTTTTTCTTTTACTTTTAAAAGGCGTGACAATGAGACGATTCAATGCACAACGCAGAGTTTTTACGAGCGAGGAACTTTTGGCGTAAGGGTTCAAATTGATGGGAATGAAAAAAATCTCCCATTGGTTTTCAACTATGTTCAAAATCCAGTCATTTTAAGAACAAAAGTAAGCGCCAAATTTCAAATTAAAAAAGCTCTAAAATATTCTTAAAAACTTTCATTCTTGAAAGCACTAAAAAACTTTGAAATTTTGAACTATGCAGCAAGACGTTCTCTATGGAAATTTGCGAGGTGGGACACACGTGACGGCAGAGGGACGACATTTTGACGGGGTTCAGGATGCTTATTTTGTCGTCACTTTAAATGGAACGGATTATTTGGGAGTGAGCCAAACACAAAAATAATGATTATTTATTTCTTTTGCTGTTTGGAGTGCAATTGTATTTTTGATTTTTCTACAGTTGTGTAATATAACGACACCGGAAATTCTCCAGTGTCTCACCCCTGCAATTGACGAAGATCCGGAAAATTTACATCCAACAAAATCCCCCACAAATTCCAAGTCGGAGGATGATGATGAAGAAGATGAAGGCGTTTTAATCCTGCCGTTTAAATTCCTGTTGGACACTGTTGAAACTTTCATTGCGAATCGGAGTGGAGAGAAACATGCATTTATCCTCCAGTTGAATTCACATCATTCCCATGACCACGATCAAGATGCTGACGAAAGTTCCAGTGCTGTCTTTGCAACTTTGATGACCATCTTTTTGATTTTACTACTCTTGGCCATTGTCGGATTTTTCCTGTATCGACGACACAAAAAGAAACTTTTTAGGCAGAATCAAAAGGTTGGTAAAATTAATAAAAATGTAGTGAAACTTTCTATAAATTTCAAATGACGATTGTAAAATGACAAATATTGATTATTGAAACTGGAAAACAGACCGGACTCACGATGACAGAACTACAAGAGTTTCAAAACGGCAAACCCAAATTGGTGGAGAAGGGTGTGTTAACAAATGAAAATCCATACGTAATTCCCTACAACAGTAAATTTGAGGTCCCTGAGCGACGATTTACAATGGGTAAAACAAGCATGATAAAAAGCTCTAGTTTTCCTGCACATTTTTCTATTGTTTCAAGTTTCGAGGTATAAAATTAATGTTGATATGTGCTGCATTTATTTACTAAAGATGTTGAAGACGTTCTCGGCAGCGGTGCTTTTGGCATCGTCACTCGAGGAACTGTCGATGGAAATCCTGTCGCGGTAAAGACGTTGAAATCAGATGCACAAAAGATGCATCTCACCGCTTTAATGTCTGAGCTCAAAATTTTAATTCACCTTGGAAATTCTGGGAAACATCCAAATATTGTCAATTTGGTCGGGGCTAATACAAAACACATTAATCGAGGTTCGTCTAAAATCAGCTCTCATCTTAAAAAGAAACAACAATATTTAAATGAAACTTTACAGGAAAACAACAATTTTTGTGCACCCATTTTTCTTCATTTTTCTTTGCAAATTTCTATAGGTCAACTCTACATGTTTGTGGAATATTGTCCACTCGGAAGCCTTGAACAATATTTGAGGAAAAACAGAGGAAACTTTTATAATCAAATTAATACAGATGGACAAATTGATTTGAAATCCAATTCCAAATCCAACGTCGAGTAAGTTGAACGCCAGTTTTTATTTTTAAAAGTTACAGCGCCCTTATTATTCTGTAGGATATACTTTGTATTGTATTGGCTTCTCTTCTGTTTTTAGGCAGTATGAAAATTCCCAAGTGACAGCTGAAAATTTGTGTACTTTGGACCTCATCAATTACGCATTTCAAGTTTCACGAGGGATGGAATACCTCGCTTCAAAAAATGTAAAATATATAGACAAAAGTATTTATTTTTTTCACACGCTTGTTTTTTTATTGTGCAGTTTTCTACATCAGTTTAATCTACATCTAAAATTGTTCATTGTTGATCTACAGGTAATACACGCGGATCTTGCTTGTCGAAATCTACTACTCAAAGATAAGAAAACGGTGAAAATTACAGACTTTGGACTCGCCAGAAAACTCTATGACTACACAAACTATGTTAAAAAACATCAGGAGCCTCTTCCATGGCGGTAAATACAAAATTATCTTTCTAATGTCATGAAAATACCTGTACTTTTGACCAGTGCCGAGTTTTTTAATTTTTATGTCTCTGCTGTAAAAAATGTACCCAATAAAATGCTCAATGTGATTTATCTAATTTCTATATTTTGCAGATGGATGGCAATTGAGAGTCTTCGTGACCTGTCCTTTTCTTCAAAATCGGATTGTTGGGCCTATGGAATTACCCTGTGGGAAATTTTTACATGTGCAGACATGCCATATCCCGGCCTGTCATGGACCATCGACTTTAGCGATAGACTTCAACATGGACTGCAAAATACCAAGCCTAAATTTGCGACTAATGATATGTAAAAATTTATGAGATAAAAGTCTTATTTTAAATTGAAATGAGGAGAGATGACGATTGAAGCATGATTTTTTTCTCCTTTATTTTTTTTTCATAGTTACAACACGATGAGAGAATGTTGGAAATTGGAACCGGATGATAGACCTTCCTTTTCACAGCTTCGGAAATACTTTAATGCTGTTCTCAATGACTCCGTTCCTCCCGTAACCCAGGTAAATCTCACTTAAACACATAATAAAATCTTTTTTTAGATGCAGTGTAAAAACTGTAATTTTTCATATTTTACATTTATAATTTGTACCATGTGTTTTTACTTTGATTCTTTTAGACTGAAAAAGCCTCAGCTGGAGATGAGCCGGATGAAAAAGATCCAGATGGTTATTTAGTTCCCCTGCTAAAGCTGCCACAAGAATCCACATTTTAATAAGTAAAGAGGTTAAAAGGCTAAGTTCCTTTGTTGCCTTCTTTTACTGTAACTCATAACTTACTTACAGCTTACAGACCTTCACTGTTCACAGTTCACAATTTACAGTGCCAGTCAGTCAAAATATCAATACCGATATCTTTTCATATGGTTTGTGGGATAAGTCACAAGTCGAGAGAGTTTCTACTTAAATATGAAATTGTATGCATTTATTATGATACATAAATACCGAATAAGAAACTTAAATAAATACAAGTCGCATTTCATTATGTGTTTGCGTAATCCCTATTTTCTAACTCTTATAGTAAATATCTTTGTTGCTCACGCCATGTTCAATGTTCAAGTTGAAGGTTCAACATTTTTTCACACTAAATGGCATAAAAGTTTCCTAAAAACTCATAAATTTAGTCTACATTGTATACATTTTAACTGCTTTGTTTACTTTATATTTGAAAACATTTCATTCGAGTGCATTCAAGATCATAAACTTCCTAATTCATGGACAAGAATTCACGAATAAAAATGAAAAACGGCGTTGAATCGAAACGTTTCCTTAGTTCACGAAGTGAGAGAGAGAGAGCTTTGTCTTTGGTTGAGTCAGCTAATCCAATCCACTGGATTGAATCCAGTATCATGTACACTTATTAGTGGGTAAAAGTACTAGAGCCCTTTAAATTCTGAATACTTTGCTGCTCTGAAACTATTATCTATTACCTGTTATCGTAAGATATGTAAATCGTATATATTATCATTTTTGATACCCCCTTCAAAAAGCTATGTACTCGTGAGTGTAATGTACAATCATAATATGAAAATGACAGGGTCTAGTTTCTAGTATATTTTTTTGTCTCCATTCTTTTCTGTACTCAAAACTCAATACTCCACACACAGGAACTCCATTTTAAGTTTTAGTCACTTGAATTAGACCAGAAGAGAGGAAAATAATCATACGATATTTACATGCAATTACCATTTACAATAATTTTTTCTTTTCAAGTATACACTTATTTTTTTAGTTCGAGAGCTTGACTGTATTTTGAACAGGACCTTTTTTAAATTCTTCTAATCAAAAAATTGCGTAGAAATAAAAAAATCGAGTTTTATTCTTAGTTATTTTTAATACTGTGATTTCATGGGCTATCGACTGTGTGAAAATTTGAAAATGGAGGAAATTCAAGGCCAAGATCAACTCTCACAAGTTTCCATTGAGGAATTGCCACCAGAGGTATAAAAACTAGCGTAGAATTTACATTGTTAATTTTTAATTGATATTTAAAAATCACGAAACTGTTAGATTTATGCATAAATAATAATTACGCTTGAAATAATATGAGTCGACATTATGTGATATCATTTTGGTGTCTTTTTGGTCCAAATTCCCATCATATTACATGTACTTTCGGTGTCAATGTGGTTTCATGTCACCTGAATTCCACCATTCAATATTTTTTAATATTTTTCGGTGGAATTTGGGTGGAAATTCCATAACAACTGATCGGAATCCGATGGAAAGTCGATTGGATTTTGGCATGAATTTGGACCAAAAAGACACCAAAATATGAAACCATATGACACCACATTCTGGTCGGATATGGTGTCATATTTTTTCAAGGGTAATTTCTTTTGTTTGTGCTTGAAATTTGATTGATAATTGTGCTCATTTTTATTGTAGATGTTACAAATGGTTCTTAAAAATTTGGATGCTCCTTCTCTTTTTGCTTGTCGTCTCGTCTGCCGGAAATGGAGACTGATCGCTACTCCAATTCTTCATGAGAGACCTGAAACGGAACTCTTTTTTGACGTCCAATCCGATTCCGTTTTTGGACTTGAAAAAGGTGACAAAAGAGCGTGGAGCAGGTTGAAGGAGAAGGAAAAATCTCTTACAGACTTTAAAGAGTGTCTAAATTACCCTGACAAAACGAATCTATTTGTTCAGTTTTCACTCTTTGATATTCAAAAGTGGGATGAATCCATCATCAATTTTCTTTCCCTTGTGAGTCCAATTGCCACTTGTTTGAAATTAAAATTTGCTCGTAGTGCGATGGAAGAACCCGGTTTACCAGAGAAATTCCGGAATTTGCTCTTTCATGAAACTCCAGTTTTGAAAGAATTTGGTCTAAGATTTGAACGGAAGGATGATTCCTTTTCATCGTGGAATCATATGGAAAGTTTGCAGAGACAATCCAAAGTTTTAAAATTGGCGCTTTTTCCTTCACCAAGTAAAACTGTCACAGAGGAAAACTCCACCGCAAATGAACCAACTTTAATTAAACTCCCAAAGCTCAAAGTTCTTCATGTTGGACTTGATCCTGAGGACGATTCGACCACTGGGATTTTTCGTGATGTGTTGAAAATCGCACCAAAGGTGGAGAGGATTTACTACTTGGACATTAATCCAAATGACATGACACCATGCGTTTTTGACCAAAATGATTTGCTTTTTTTCCTGGAACATGGCAAAATTAGTACATTGAAAAATGTGACTTTTGAACCCACGCTAAAATTCCAGTCTGCTTGGAAAACGGGTTTAGAAAAAATATCAAGGACAAGAAACGTCAAGCTGGAAATTTCTAGCTTGTTCAAAATGAAATTACTGGATCTCTGCTTTGAAAAAATTTCCAGAATCCAAAATCCAAATGAAATGAGGGAAGCCTTTCATCTTGCGGAGCAAATTTTGGAGGGGAGTAAAAACACTTTGGAAAAATTATACATTTCCAGCTTGTCATTTCCTCCTGGATTTTCTTTCCCAACCTTCACAAAACTATCAAATATTTTGTTTTGTGAAAACAAAGTAAACCGTGTTCACTTTTATCCATTGTTTCCTTCTGAATGCCGATCTTTGAATATTTTCCCAGTTGTTGGGACCATCGGTGAGCCAAAATCCAAATTAACTATTTATAAATATATTTTTATCTGTCATGTTTTTGAGCATTTTATTATCTTTTTAAGCTCAAGCAAGGGCAATACAAGGCAATACCAATGAATTTTGATGCTGACTTTTTTTTCCAGAGTTTATGTCTCCTTTTTCACATGGTTTGAAGCGCTTTTTCCCGCGCGAGGATTCAATTCCATTGATGCCTAGTGTCCACACCATTTCATTTCAAGGAGGAAGGACAAAGGGAGAGGATGTTAAAATTATGGCTCTGCTCTGTCCCAATTTAAAGACACTCAAGAATGTGAACACCTGCAGCCGGAATGAAAATGAATTCCCTGAAGTTGGCCTCTTGGGTTTTCCCTCTTTTGGACGAGCAGTTTGGCGCTACATGAAAAATCTGGAATCTCTTCACTTGATTATTGATGCTTCTACAGAAACAAATGCTTTTCCAGCTCTAGATTCAACTTTCACTGGGATTTCCAAGGAAAATTGCCTTCGATTATTTGAGGAGAGCAAGAATGAGGATTTTCAGACTCTGAATGACGACCCAGAAGCAAAATTGCGACGAGAATCCGAGTTGAAATGTGGTGGATTGAAAGTAAATGAGTCCATTTTGGATCTCCCGAGTAAGAATTATGATTTTTATACCTTAGTTTTTTTTTGAATATTTCCATATTTTATTTTTATTTCATTTAGTTGACATTGATATGATTTTTTATTTGGATTTGTATAGAACTCAAAGAGCTGAACATCAAAATTCAGAACAAATTTGATTCCTCTCAAATTGATCGCGATGCGGCTATCAGAGTCTGCATGGAAAAGGGATTGTCTCTATTGAGCCTTGTGAGTCAACTTTATGCTTTCAAGTTGATGCCCGGTCTCAAGTTAAGTTATTGGTCAAATTGGCAGTTGATTTAATTTGACTACAGGAAAGATCAAACACTCTTTATTAAAATGGACCATGCAGTGACGATTGACAATGAGAAGTGAAGCAAAAATGATCCAATAATGAAATACAATAGGAATTTTGACCTTTTTTTACCCTTTTGAGTAGGCACAATTGACACATTTATTTTTATGACAGAAAATTTAATATTCAAATCAAGATCCAAGTCACAGTAAAAAAAAAGTCATAAAGTTTAATGCAGTCCAGAAATGTTTAGCTGTTTTCTGTACTCCCACCATTTTTTACAATGAATTTCTATCTATCTCTAAAAATTTATCAATAAAAAATACTCATGTACATCCAAAAAATGAAAATAGACTTTGAGTGTTCTCAATCTCACAAAATTCCCAATTCAAAATCTCCTCCGTTCATGATGAAGGGAAAGAATTTTCTTGTAGTTGAACCTTTGGCTCGTCATATTGTCATTTAACTCGCATGTCTGTTTCACTCTATCCCTAAAGTAAAAATCCCACGTTTTTACAATTTTAATGTGTTCAACACAGTAAAATAGGATTTTCTGTAAAGTTTCGAGTGGATCCGACTTTTTTAACGGGTCATTTGACGAGGTCAAGTTTGATTTTAGTTTGGGAAAAATATTACCGTGTTTGCTCAATTTCAACGCCGCCTACACAAAAATTCCAAATACATCCGTTTAACAACAGCAGATCGGCACCTTTTGTTTTGGTAGTGTTTTTTCGTTAGCAATTCATGTAAGCGGCGTTCAAATTGAACAAAAACTTCAATATATTTTTGAAACTAGATTCAAATGTAAGCATTTTGACCTCGTCAAATGATCCCGCAAAAAAGTCGGATCGACTCGAAAGTTGATACAAAATCTGATTTTACTGCCCTTTACACATGCAAATGGTAAAAACTTGGGTTTTCTACGCTTGGAATAATATGAAACAGTCTAATGTCTAGATTCATGCGATCATAATATTGACTAATGAGTGTCTCACGCTTCTACAAAATCCAAAATTATTGCTACTTGTAAACGAGCAAAACATGTACAAATAAATCTAGAGTGGTCAGCACAGTCATAGCATTTATTTGTTGTCTTGTGTGTTGTATTTCTATTTTTAGAAGAGCTTAAACGAGCTTACCGAACTATTTTTAATATTTTATCCCAAATTTTGCCCTTTTTGAATGGAGTCAGCTAATCCGAAGGCCAAGTATAGCACCAGCATCGTATAGTTTTAGATAGGTACTTGGGCATTAAACAGTGTCCTTTCACATCCCGCGGCCTTTCTCTTACTTAAATAATACTCGTGTTTTGTACAGCATTAATTCAATAATACAGTTAAAAATATGCCTTTCTGAGTTTTTTTATTATGGTACAATACAAACACAAACAACAGTCAGCACAAAACACACCACTTTTTCTATTCTTTCTGTCCTCTTCAACCTGAATATATACACAGTCATAAATTTTAAGTTTTGATAATTTCAGTGAAAAGAGAAAAGAATCATCATTTAACATTTGTAACAATTTTTGATTACTTTTACTGCATTATTCTAAAATTCAAAATGGCCCAAATTCAAGACCAAGATGAACCATCACAAACTTCCATCGAGGATTTACCATCAGAGGTATTTAAAAAAAAATCTTTCAAAAAATCATTTTGTAGACTATAAAAAACTTGGTAAGGTCCAGATTTAATATTTATTAACCATATGTTTTTATATCTGAATGTAGATGCTGGGAAAAGTGTTTAAAAATTTGGAGGTTTCCTCTCTTCTCTCTTGTCGTCCCACCTGCCGGAAATGGAATGACATGGCTAATCACATCCTCCACGATCGACCTGAAACTGAATTATCATTCTCATTCAACTTAATCAAGAAACAGTATCAACTCAAGCTGAAAAATGAGGGAGGTTTGAATAAAAAAGAAAAGTCTCTTCAAGATTTTATCGATTGCATCTCTCTAGATAGTTTTGAGCCAAATATGGAGAAAAAGTCCAAGTCAAGTCCATTCGCCCGATTTGCACTCATCAATATTCCAAAATGGGATGAATCCATCAACAACTTTTTCTCCCTTGTAAAAGAGACGGTCACTTGCTTAAAACTCAGTTTCAGTCAAACTGCTGTAAAACAACCAGGATTGAGTGAAAAATTAAGGGGTTTACTCCTCGAGGAAACTCCAGCCTTGAAAGAATTGGGCCTGGAATTTGACGAGGTGCCGGACAACAGCTGGTTTGGATTTGAATTTCCCTCGCTTGGAAAATTAGAAAGAGAAGCAAAAGATTTGAAATTAAGTCTCTTCCTACTATCAACATTATCAAAAGATGGCGAGTCAAGTTCAAAAAAACTCCAGCTCAAAGTGCTTCACGTTGGGCGGAATTTCAAGAGTGACACTAATTGTGGGATTTATCGTGATGTTTTGAAAATTTCACCACATTTAGAGCGAATTGAATGCATCTCAAATTCTAATGACTTCTCCACCTTTTTTGGACTCTTTCCTCGTTTCAATCAGGAGGATTTTGCCTTTTTGTTAGAGTGTGGAAAATTGCATGCGTTGAAAAATGTAGAGTTTGATCCAAATTCAGAGTTTTTGTCCAGTTGGAAAAATGCAGTTGTAAAAATCCATGGAAACTGCAGCAGCTCATCTGCCGACGCAGCAGCATTGAAATTGAAACTGTCCAATTTGTTCAAAGTAGAAAAATTACAACTTTCGTTGAGAAAAATATACATGGAAAGTGCAAGTAGAGCTCAAACTGGAGCTGGAATTGGAACTGAATGGCAAGATGCTCTTGAACTCACAGAGCAGATTTTTGAAGGGAGTAAAGACACTTTGGAAAATTTATCACTTTGGAATTGTACTGGATTTCCTAGTGGATTCTCTTTTCCCACATTTACCAAACTTTCTACTATCGATTTTACTGGAGAAGTTGGAGCAACGGTCACAACACCACTTTTTCCTCCAGGGTGCAGATCTCTAGAAATTTTTCCATGTGTAAAAACGCTCCGTGAGTAAAAACGCTTTATTTAGTTGACATTTTCTCTCCTTGTTTTTTTTTCTATTTAAAAAACAGAACGTTATAAAAAAATTTGGTTTTTGTAATTGTAGATTTGGGCCAGTTTTCAAACCGCCTGAAGCTATTTTTCCCCCAAGAGGATTCAATTCCACTGATGTCCAAAGTGCACACGGTGACATTTCAAGGAGTGGAGACGAATGGGGAGGATGTTGAAAAATTGTCGCTGCTCTGTCCAAATTTGAAGACGTTGACTCAAATTTACATTGGAAAAGCTGGGCTCTTGGATTTTCCATCTTGTGGACGAGCTGTTTGGCACCATATGAAAAATCTGGAGACTCTTGACTTGAGAATTGATGCGGATGCGGAAGCAAACGCTTTCCCTGCTCTAGATTCTACTCTGACTGGAATGTCCAAGGAAAATTGTCTTCGCCTGTTTAATCAGAGTAATGATTCAGATATTCAGACTTTGGACATGGATGACGAGTCAAATTCATCCGCAGGAGAAGAATTAAGGAAGAGGAGAGAATCCGAGTTGAAGGGATTGAAAGTTGAAGAGTCTGTTATGGATCTTTCGAGTGAGTAATTTTTATCAAAAATCAATTGTGAATAATGATTTTCATAGTTTTTAATACTGTCTAAAATATATTCATGAAAATGAAGAGAAGAACAAAAAGAAAAATTATTAAAAATCAAAATGAAACAATAATGATAAAAACTTTTGTTTGTATGTTTTCAGAGTTGAAGGAGCTGAGCATAACAATTCAGAGTACATTTCCGGATGAATTTATTGAATTTATGGGTGATTACCAATCCGCTTATGAGTCCGCTGTTGCAGATGCTTCTGCTCTTTTGAGTCGTGTGAGTCACCTTTATGCTCTCAAGTTGATGCCTGGCCTCAAGTATAAAATTGAAAGTGATGCGGATAACATTTAAAGTCTAAAATATGACAGAATCGGGATTTTATCATAAATCATCGAAAAATGTTATTTTATTTAACAAGTATCTTACCTTTTTATTTTTTTGTGAATGCTTCTAATTTAAAATGTTCTTACATCTTTTGTATTTTTTATTTTTTGTATTATACTTTTATTTCTGTTTATAATCAAGTTTTGAATCGAACTGCGATGAAGTTCTCAGCATTTGTCATTTGATCAATAAATTCTAAAGATTATCAATTAAATAGTAATGCAAAAATATTATATGAAGCTTCTTTTCTGAGTCGTATTAAACATCAACAAATCAATAAAAATCCCCTTTTAATGTAATTAACCTTGTAGCTAACATCAAAGCAGTTGAGTCATCTTCAGAAGCTAGAAGCATAAGGAGAGCAGTGCAAGAGTAAAAGTGCGTTTTTAGTCTCTATAATTTCTGGGAATTTTCTTCAAACATTAAATACGCATCAAATACGAATACGACAAATTATAAACTTTAGCCTACAATTAATTTATCATACTCATAATCATAATAAATGGTGAAAGAGAACGAGGACGAGAGCGATAAAGCTTACTCTTTCAATACAAGAGGAAACATTGTGCGAATTAAATAGTTTGTTTGTAAACAAAGAGCTTTTTTTACTTGCCCTTTGATTTTGATGAGAACTGTGGACTGCGGACACGTCATTTATACTTTGTTCTTGAATGTTGAATGTTGAGCATTGAACGTGTTCTGTTCACTTTTCAACATTTAATATCAATATTGTAGTTTTCTCGTGACGCCAAACTCTTCCTCTTCTTCTTTTCTACTTCTTTGTCTTTGTCTTCTGGTTATAATCTTGACTTTGAAGATAGAAAACTGGAAACCAGAAATAAAATTAGAGCAAGTTTGACGCCACACACTTTTATAAATTGTGAAGACGACATTTTCGGACCTGCAGATTTGTTGGAAGCTGAGCCATGGCTTCGCACAACCTGATCTCTAATTTCACAAAACCATCGATCAATTTAAGTCAAAGTTAAGTGATTCATGCAAACTGTCATAAAGTGGATTTATTTAGACGTTAGACGCATTTACATTTTACATGACAAATGAAAAAACAATGAACCAGAAGTCACAAAAGTCACAAGTCACATTTTTACATTATGAATCATTGCGCATCATTCAGTAGTTATTCATTACTCAAAGCAGATAAATAAAATATACATAGTTTTTTGGTGCTGGAACTGGAACTGAAACTGGAAAACAACTTTTTAGATAGGTACTTGCAATCGACAATGGCAATAGCAAAATGTAAAGTGTGGATGACTGGACTTTTTCTGGGAAAATCCAAGAAATTTGCATGAACAAGTAAATAAACAACAAATTGCTCAATCTCAATTAGTCAGAGTTTAGCACGAGTTTACAGAATGTAGAATTAAGAAAGGAGAACGAGTGGAATCAGATATTAAATATCAAGTAGCAAGTCTCACGTCCAGTCAACAGACAACAGATTAACATTGAACCAGTTGGAGTAGTCTTTGTACGTGTTTTGAACGTGTGATGTATCATTTGCCATTTTCCTCATTCTTTATTCTTTCGTTACTTGTTGATTCACATAATCAATCACTCGCTCGTGTTACCCAATTGTGGATTCTTGAGATTTAATTCTAGGTTTAGAGGCGACCCTTGAACATTAAACATGAAACATGCATTTCCAGATTTATTCAACAATCAACATGATGAGTCACAAGTTGCAAAAGTCACAAAGCCATTGAAGTAAACATGAATTATGGACTTGATTTTTCTATGTTACGAAATCAGTTTTTCCAGTTCAACTTGAATATAAAATCTATAAACTAGAGTAAAAGATACAGGATTCTATAGGCGCTTTCAAACGACAGAAAACAAGGGATTTTAGAAAAGCGCCAGTTTTTCAAGTTTCGAGGTTTCCT
>JAQGBI010000207.1:0-22600 GCA_034698325.1 Sminthurinus elegans | reverse complement strand
TTTTATTTTATCTATGCTTTTAAATAGCTCTGGCGGTCTATCCATTGAGATGGATATCCTAATTATTATTCGAATCAGTCTTGTTATATAATTGGAACATTTCGTGCTCACCGATTTCTATAAAAGTACAAAACACATAACATAATACAAATATAAAAACTGTATAATGCTATTAAATCCGCCCTTTAAAACAGATCAAGTTTTTGCAATTCAATTCGAACCCCCTATGCATTAACTGCGATTAAATACGTAGTACAGTAATGCGCATGTATGCAAATAAGAAATAAGCATTTTATTGAATGAATTTCTATACTTCTTTTGTGGTATGTAAAATAGTACGAGTTATATGTCTGCTACGTTTGATTTCTTATAACTAATTTGATTTAAATATTTTAATCAAATTATTTTTGGATGAGTTTTTATGAATACTATGGAACTATCTATATAATATGTAAGAGCAAGCTGTGAAAATTTTACATCACTTATATTCAATAAGAACTATAAACTATAAAGTGTACTTTTGAGGGAAAAAGACTAATTTGTGTTTTCATATTCATCCACATTCAACTCCAGCTCCGAGGAAGTAAAAAACTAAAGGTTGGTTGTATGTTTTAAGTATGTATGTACTTATAAGATAAAGGTACATGTAAATCTAGGACAGTAAATAAGGTAAAATACAGAGAGAGAATAATCAAACCGGCAAGTTGTTCTTAATGGGAAAAACCCACAATGAAAAATTATGATACAGAATACAGAAAAATAGAAACTGAGATAAAAAAAATTGAGGGATCCACAAAAGGTCCAACAAACTAACAACCAAAACTGACGGTGTGCTCACACCACACAAATGCACAAAGATACATGTAGTAAACAGTAAATAGTAAATACATAGAACATATTATAATAGAGTTACTAAATCTACACACACACAAGAAGAGAGACATTAAAAATCATAGGAATGAACACATTACACACCGCTCTGTCATTCAACAATAACTACGCCTCTTTCCGGTAGGCTCATCATCCCAAAAACCTACAAATTCTACAAACTACATCAAACATCAGGGTTTGTCCACTAAAAGGAAAAAGAGTGAAGGCAAAAATGGGTAAAATTGATTTTGACCACTCTAGACTCTAGAACCTTACTTTGAGAAGCAAAGATGTAAACAAGTCACTTCATGAAAATGATTCATTTCTTACTTTTTTACTGAAAAAACTTAAAATCAATACATTAAGCTGTTTTGGATTTTGAATTGTTGTGATGTAGTCATAATAAAAGGCATTGCTTTTATCATGTTTTGTCAATATTCGAAATTTGCTATTGTATGAACTGCACTTCATAATGAATACTTCTTTCTATTTCTCTTCTAAATATATACAAAGAAACATCGCCTATCTGGGTAAAGAAATTCTACTTTTCCCGTGAGATGCAGTACTCTGAATTACGATATATATATATAGGTAGATGTATATGTTGCGTATAACTACCCCAATGTTACACGTAATACTCCTTTCCTTTTCAGTTGTATGTCTATGATGAGCATCTCACTGGTGGCCCTTTGCTTTCAACTTTTATGTGGATCCAATGTACACGTAGCTTATGAAGTCATCATAGAATAATGGATATTTCCCTTGAAACGATTGTGGAACCACAATTAGTATGGTCTCTTTGACAGCTTTTACATTGATTATAAAATTGTTATTTGCTCTGCATAATCAATAATCAGCGTGCAGTCGTATTCAATATATTCAAGCGTACTTTTGCTATTGAATATTTTACAGGCAGGTTTGTTGAGGTTTTCAAACATTAGCACTTCAAATGTCAGGGCTGATTAACAAAGAAATAATAATTATAGGAAATAATGTATCATTGTGTTAACTAAACTTGTTAGTCTAGTATGACATGTTGCATAATGAGGAACTTCCTTTACACCCCAAAAAATGTCTGTACAAAATAATTTTACTGTGCGGGATGCGGGTACAACTGATGGAAAATGCGAGTCGGGAATAAGTATATTTTCATGTTGTGAGTTGTGAACCACAATCATCTTCCGTCTTCAGTCTTGAGTATTCAACATCTTGCACTGTGACTATCCCTTGAACGCTATTCACTGCTCACTATTTATCTACAGTCTACATTATTAGTACATGTACATTTCAAATTTACCCAGGGGTCCTCATTTCAGTCACTACTCATTTCATCCGCCAATAAACAGAAGAAAGAAAAAGACACCGAATTGTCTAAACTCGCAACTACTGGACTTAACTTGTCAATCACAAAGTATTTCTATCTTTTTCTTTGAAACTTCCCATAAAGACCGCAAATACAAAAATTGAGGGCGTCTCACCACAATCATAATCAACTTGTACATACTTACATGCGTTTGTACTCTGTACATAAATATGTGTTTTCACTTGTAGTTAATATGTAATATGTTACATTGTTACATGGATACAATTTTTTGACTTTGACATGAAAAGCTTCTGTGTATATTAAGTATGTATAATATATATTTCTCGTATTTCTTGTGACAGCTGGATAAATGTTGCCAGCAATATGAACAATATAATATGTAAAAGTAGAACCTCCATACTATCGGTACAAATTCTCTTACTTGTACCTTGGACATTTTCATTTGGTACTGTCTTTTCCGGTTTTTAGCAAAGTAGCAAGTGGAATGTAATACCGTACAACGTACAAATCAGAATCGTGCATATAAATTTTTTTAACTCATCATTCATAGTAGACATTATATGAGTGACTTTTATCCACTCAAAATTGTTTTCTCTATAGTCGAGTTTCTATCGAAAGGGATGAAGAGGGGTGAAAAAGTTCTTACAGGGATGAAAGCGAAAACTAGAAATTAAAAAAGATGGAAAATTATGCGTATAATATGCAACTAGATAAATAGTGAGTACAAATATAAAAGAAAGAAAAGACAAAGATGTAGATAGTAGAAGTAGACGCTACATAACTGCGCTTTTAAGCTATAATATAAGTTAATAAATATATCTAAATGCAGTTTTGAGAGAGGAGAGAGACGGATTGGGAAAAGGCGTCAAGCAGAGAAGACATTAAAAGATATCTCTGTCTCTCCATCTCTCGTACTACGTACATTTACATTTCTTTTCCAATGTATCAAGTTCGTAGTTTGTGCTTCTGTGTTACTCCTACTGACAACTGACTACACATCCGAGTTTCCAATAAGTTTCAATTATATAGACATGTGTATACATATATAGTATGTAACCGATACTCCCGTCTCCCAAAATATTAACAAAGTTTCTAGTGCTATGCAACATGCAATAATATAAAACGTATAATACTTACACAGATCTTCTGGAGAGTTGAGAGTTGAATAGACCTTAAAATGCACACATGTATTAATGTATTATGTGCTGTGTACATATGATACATAAGAGATAGGAGTGTAGAGAGTGTACATACGGGTGACAGTTAAGTGTACAAGTATTTTAGTAGAAGCGCCAAAGTCCTTGCCGTCTCCTGTGTGTAAATTGAGATGAATCTTATTTCGAAATATGTAAGACTACATGACACTACCAAATATTTATGAGAGTCAGGTCAGTCAAGAGTCAGCATTTTTAATCCGTCTTCCTTTCTTGACTCTATTCTCAACGCTCCCAAATCTCAAAAACTAAACCCACAGTTCATAGACTTTGTTCCTAATTCATCCCTAAGGACTTCCTTTCTCTTTGAGTTTCCCAGTTCAAATAAATTACCGCATAGCTCTCATTCCTCATTCCTCCATTCCAGCAAAGAGAAATTACCAAGTCAAATTTTTTTTTCTCTATGCATTTAGTTTACTTTGAATTTTGGATACATACATACATATACATATGTAATACATATGGTACATATATTGGATGCGATATGATAAAAAGAGCCTTACTGTTTCATTTATGGTAAAGATTTTCAAAAGAGGAGCAACCGGGACCAATTATCTACAATAATTATTATTGTAACGAAAATGGGGCAAAAATTAATGAAGGAAAGTGTTTTCATTAATTTGATGTGAATTTGTTTAAATACAATGGGATTCTCGGTTCCAACTTCCAGGTCTGTTGTGTGAATGGGGAAATGATAATAAATTTCCCGCAGAGTGGAGACAGTATTATACAGACTATGGACTGATGGACTTTGTTGATATTTTTAGTGAATGACATGTTTCCCCAAAACCTAATGTGCTTTAGGTGACGTTTGGGTATCTAAAATCTAAATCGTAACAAACACATTTCTTATTTTATGAGTGTATTATATGTACATGTACTTACACATTTCAAGAGATAACATCTCTCATTTTCCATACATTTTCCACGGGTTGGATATGTAGAAACGAGCAACTATATAGGGACTTATGTAGAATGTAGACATGTCAGTCTATTCACTAAACGTATGCCAAGTTTACAGCGAGTGGTGCAACTCACCCGTGTCTACTCACAGTATCCAGTTTTAGGACAAAATGAAAGCATATTTTGTATTCTACAAACTACGGTTCAGTTCGTATCGGCACCTCATCCAATATGTATATATTTGTAGTAGGTGGAGCGAGGGGTAATATGACTATTTGTCTCACATACATGCTCTCAAAAACCGTCAAATGTCTCAGACAAGGCAAAGAAACTTGATATTTATGTACGAAGTCAACAAAACATTTTCAGTGGAACATTTTCAAAAAAAATCAGTATTCAGTATATTTGAATTCCTAGCTTATATAGAGGAAAGTGGCTATTGATGCATTTCTCTCTCTCTGCAAAAGTATATAATATTTACTTTATAATTTCTAATGTACATAGTCCAGTCTAGTGCTATTATTATTACTGTTACTGGTGTCTTGTAGCTAAAAGAAGATTGAATTTTTTTTTGTACAGACAACAATTTGTAATTTTTCTATTTTTAACTCTATAAAAGTCACGTCGATTTCGTGTTATTACAGATAAAAGATAGCAGACTACATATGTACATAAGTACATAGAAAGACAATGTAACTTGATTATTCAGACTGAAAGATGAGTATATGGATTGTGGATACTACTGACTATTTTGGTATTTGTATTGATACTAAAATTGAGAAAGGGAGAGAGAGAGATAAAAGCATATCGTGGGAAGGCCAGTGAAAATCGGGATACATACACACTCTATTAGTACTGGAATAAAAGATGGAGTTAAAGAATATAAGGAAGAAAGTCTTTCGGAGTCTTGAATCTTATTGTTGAGAGAGATGCTTGGCGCCTGGATGAAACCGCAAATCCAATATAATGCAACGAAATGCAATGAGAAATGGGAGCTAGGAAAGCATCCATTACCTATCTATACCCTCCATAATAATAATATGCACCAATTTTTCTTTCTACTTATACTAAGCTCTACGCAGTTTTTCTTTTTCTTTTCATTTTTTTTCTGAATCCATTCATTTAAGTAAAAGCTGAAGCTGACGAGGTTGAGAGTATCATACACTGAAAAAAACAAACAAATGTACATAAGTGCTCAAGTATGTGTACCATATAATTTTTTTCTCTCCAAGGGTTTTTTCTTTTTACGAAATCAGTAAGTCACTCGTCTTTCCAATTTCCAATCACAAGTAAGTTCTATTTCTATACTGTTGTTAAATAAATGATACATTTACACATTCTTTTAGTTGAATTATGCAGCTGCATGATTGTGATGATATCTGTGCGTAGTGCACAGTGAAGAGGAGAGAAAGGGAAAATTTCACATTCTAGGGAAATTGAAAAAAAAAGGTTCAATTTAATTGTCAGTGGATGGACTGAAATCGGATAGACATTGTAAAACGTTTATGTTGTAGTCGTGATTTTAGTATGTAATATGACTAAAAATGAAATTTATATCATGGCTTAATGTACGCTTGAATAAGTCAGTGAATACTAAACCTAATAATATTTACATGTTACAATGTTAAACAAGGTACATGTGCCTCTTGAATAAACAAAGAAAAGAGTTATCTCAATCATTTTATTTAGTAATTAAAAAAGTCTTAAATAAACAATAAAATCTTTAAGAGGCAACAAACTTTGACATCAAGTTACATGTAATGATGTGGATGAGAGCAAAAAATTCATAAATGAGTCAAGATGATGAAAGATTTCAAAAACCCTTCATATATCATAATATTATGCTAATAATGTTAATAATGGTATATGAGATATGAAAGTTCGTCGTAATTTTCCTCCAAAAACTAATCAACGTGGTGACTCTACGTCCTTTTATTTTTAACTTAATGATCATCTCAACCCAAATGCCAATTTCAGGCAATACAACACTTACCAATATTCAAATTTTATAATCATTATAGTCAACAAAATCAATTATGTGTCAAATGATAGATAATTATTTCCAGTATGAAAACTATGAAAATATTGATTGGAAATTATATGTCAAAATTACTACTCCAGAAAACTCGTTATTTATCAAACATTTTAGGAAATCTGGACTAATAAAAAGAAGAACCCGTAAAAGAAGGAAAAGAAAAAGAAACAAAACAAAAAACAAGTTAAACATGTAACGTTCAACCCGTCAGTCAAATCTAGTAAATCAACTCTCAACTATTCTCTTCCGTCCATCTTCTATACCAATGCTACAGCTTTAACTGAAGAAAAGATTGAATACATTACCGCCATTGGTGAAAATCATGATGTAATTGCAGTCTCCGAAACCTGGTCGACTCCTGACAAAAACTTAAATATTAATAACTACAATCAATATGAAACAAGAAGGATTTCCAAACGTGGAGGTGGTGTCATCATATATGTAAAAAATAACATACAATCTTTTCAGTATAAAAATTATATGCATAGTAAGACTAACGATTTTGAGCTCATTACCGTTATAATTAGACCTAATTATTTACCTAGAGATATTTCTGTAATTGTCATAACCTGTGTTTATTTACCTCCTATTAGCTCTCATGATATTCAACAAAAACTGTTACACACAATTACTAATATTATCGATAATACACACATGAAATATAGTAGTCCGAAACATTTGTTCATAGGTGATTTCAACAATTGGAACTGCCACACTAATTTAATTAACAGTTGTCAGTTAAAGCAGATTATTTCATTCCCCACCTTTTTCCCTCCTCCTTCAATTTCCAATAATATCAGTACACTTGACCTTATATATACTAATATTAATAATTATTATTATGAACCGAATGCTGGTCCAGCCCTTCTTAATAATAAACATGGGCACATAACAATAGAACTTTTCCCCAAAATTACCTATAATATGAACAAACCATCCAAAGTTACGAAAGAATTTAGGAAATTAACTGATGATCATCAATTCAACTTTTACCAACTCCTCAAAGAGGTTGATTGGACTAATGTTTATTTATCGGATGACATAGATGATAAATTAGCGATCTTTAATCAAACACTATTTAATTTATATGATGATGTTTTCCCCAAACAAACTATAACAATCAGAGACAATAGTCATCCATGGATAACTCCGGAGATTAGAAAGTTATGTAAACAAAAAAAGTCAGCTAGCGTTTTTGGACACATGTCTGCTAGTAAAATTAGTAATGATCTTATATCTAAAATTCAATCAGCCAAAGTGGAATATAAAAAAAAAAATCATGTTAACAGTAAAGGATAGAAATATTAAAGAATATTACAAACATATCTCTAATATCTGTAACACCAAACCCAAAATAAATGTAATTAGCTCATTAATGTTAAAATTAGATATAAAAAATGAATCAGAATTACTCAATTTAATTAATGAACATTTCTCTAAAATCAATAATCAATATGACAGTATAAGCAATTTTGATTACTTACTCAATAATATTACCGAAAGCCCAACGTTAGTCACTGAATCAGAAGTTTATAAAAAATTAACTAATCTTAACCTGTGTAAAGGGAACATTCCCAATTCTCTACCTGTTTCTGTTATCAAAAAAAATTCTGGTTCATTATGTACTCCTTTAACTCATATATTTAACTATTCACTTGAAAATAATGTCTTTCCAACTTTGTGGAAAACTGCTTTCATTACTGCGATTCCAAAAAATAATATTACTGATGATATAGATTATTTAAGACCTATTTCAAAAACCGATATTTTTGGTAAAATTTCTGAAGAATTCATGTACCAACGTCTTTATGACCAAGTCATTGATAAACTTAATGTTAACCAGTTTGGTTCGTTAAAAGGTGGTTCCACCACACACTATATGACACAATTATTTGATTTCTGTACTTCTAAATTAGAGACTAGAGATACCTATGTTATTATCACTATGCTTGATTATACTAAAGCTTTTGATTTAGTACAACATGATATTCTAATTAATGAACTTATCAAATTAGAAGTAAATGCTAATGATATTGTTTGGATTACAAAATTTTTGACAAATAGGAAACAGTGTGTAAAGGGCAGCAATAATTTAGTTTCTAATTTAAATAATATTAATAATGGTACACCACAGGGCACCAAACTCGCCCCATTACTGTTTGTTATTTTAAACAATGCAATGTTAAACAAAGTTTGTGAAAAATATTGCAATATTAATGATAATATCTCTATACTTAGTTTTGTTGATGATAACACACTTGTAGAAGCCGTAAACAAGTATCAAGAACCAAAAACCAATCAAATCCTAGCTGATATTTTTAATTGGGCAGATGAGCTAAAGATGAAAATGAATCCAAGTAAAAGTATGTCTATAATTGTTAATCCTCTCCGTAACTTTAGTACAAATAATTTAAAAATCAAAGTCAATGAGACTCTTATACCAATTGTTGATAGTAGTAAATTATTAGGTGTCAATATTAATAGTAATCTTAAATGGGACGATCATGTTCCTGAAATTGTCCGTAAAGCAAACAGTAAGATATTTATGTTAAAACGTCTCAAAAGATTTGGTTTTTCAAAAAAACAATTGTTAAATGTTTACAAAACGTATATTAGATGTAATATTGAATATTGTGTATCTGTGTGGGGTTTCTCACTCACTAAAAGACAAAAAGATGAGATAAACAAAATTGAAAGACGTTGTCTTTCCATCATTTTACAAGTAAGAGTTACAAATAAAAACTATAATAAGTATTTAAGTGATGCCAAATTAACTAGTGTTGTTGAAAGAAGAGAATTACTTCTCAAAAAATTTGGATCTAGTTTACTAAAGTCTAAACGATATAGTCATTGGCTTACCAAATATAATATTATACATTCCAAAAATTTACGGTCTAAATCAAAATTAACTAAAATCAGCACCAAAACTGATAGGTATAAGAAATCTGTAATTCCGAAATTAGTTGATATTATTAACAAAGACCCCAATTTTAAATTCCCTACTGATAAAAAACCTGGTTAAATGTTACACTCGTATCTCTTACTTTTTATTGTTATTTTTGTTTTTTCTGTTCACTTTATTACTGTTCATTCAAATAACCAATGTACTTAGTTAACTTAGAATGTAAGCCTATCACTATCTTTATTATGTATACTCGAGGCGTAAAGCCCCTATGAAGTAGCATAAATATGTATGTGAACTCTTGTTTGTTAAACTTGAAATGGCAAATAATAAAAGCATTATAATAATAATAATAATAATAATAATAATAATAATATCACATGTCACATGTACTATTTCTATAATCATCAATACATTATGAGTACATGAATGTATTTGCAATATTATTATAAGAAACAAGATATTTTTCTCGCTTACGTATCAGCTTATTCAATCATGCTTTTCTTTCTATTTTTTGACAAATGATGCATTATTCTAACTATGCTGTGTAACAAGTTGGAAAGACAAAGCATGTAATATGTATTGCATGGTTTAATCTATTTTAGCAGTTTTGTTGTGCTATGTTACGAGAACAAAGATACTGAGAGGGGAAGAATGAAAATAAGATGTACCATGGATACAATCTCCAACCTACATAATATCTTACGTCTACAGCTAGGAGAAAGAGAATTTGCCATATGGAGCAGTGAAGTTTTGTATGAGTATAATATTATGCATAATATGCATGTATTTTATTTTTAGTTTCATATCATCACGTTAATTTAAAACACTCAAGAAAAGAAAGACACAAATATGTTAATTGTAAATTTGAAGCTCACAGAATGATTCTGACGATGTCGAAAGATCGAAGATCCCTGCAAATCATTGTCACTGCCGTCTAATTATTTCCTAATTTATCGTCTCCCTCTAATTCCATGAGAAAACAACCATTAAATTGTCATTCGTCACATTAGTTACTTTACGAATAGAAAATTTCTTTCCCTACAAGGTGTAAATAGTTCTCCATCTTTTTAATAATGTCTTTTTATGCGCTGTATTATTTAATTATTATAAAATAGAGGTTTTATGAGAGAGTTGTCTTATATCCAGTAACGGAGATGTTATGGATGCTTTTATACAAAAAAAAGAAAAGAAAAAGGAATTAATACAAATACCAAAATTTCGTGTTTTTTTTTGGGTTTGTTATTTTTTTTTATTGACAATACTGTTCATTCGCAACGAACTGATATTGGAAAAATTATATATATTATATATATATATATATATATATATATGTAGTTTTTTTTATACATAACAATGCTTATTGGCTATATAGTAGATATATATATATAGGTATTAATATATATGTGTATTATGTGCATTTTTTTTTGTTTTGAGTTTTTTATGATTTAAGTTAAAGTAATAATAATAATAATAGCTAGTAGCATTATATCATGATAATTATCTTTTCGCATAATTAAATTGAAAGAATATATTAATGTAATAACAATATTTTATATACATCTATTTTTACTATGTATATACCGCTTGAAAAGAATAAGACATTCATATTTTTGTTTCACACACACGTACAATCTCAGTCAATATAATAATATAATAACTATTATATTGTATTATTATATATTAAAAATGATATTCTAACAATAGTTTAGATATTTGTACCACGTTTGTGCGTAAATATACTCTCTATTGTTATTGAAAATCAGTTTGAAAACATAAAACGTCAATGAAAATTTATTGCTTCACAACACCGTTAACTCTTCATGTAAAAAGATTTCTGGGAACAGAGTAACATAATATTTAAAAAAAAAAAAAACAAAAAAACAATAACGATACATTACTACGTCGAATCAACTAAATACAGTGTTAAGTACATGTTTTCTGAAAATCCCCTGGTGTTGATAAATATCTTATTTTGATTTTTCTTGGCTTTGTGAAAAAAATCCTATTTTATTTAAATAAAACTTGATGTTTATTTAAATGATGAGCAAAAACACATTATCTTAAAATAATCAGTGCATCTTTTTATAATAATAATAATAATTATATATTATTAGTATTATTTTTAAAACCCTTATACAGCATAACTTTAGGTAAATTTGTAAAGAAAATTTTTATCTTCTTGTTTGAAACAACAGCTTACTGAATGTTTGACTGTTTACTTGGATAATAGAGAGGATGAAATGTCTTATTACCTTTACGTACTGCATGGTATAAGTACTAATGTATATATATATATATACATTCAAAGCATACGTTACGTTATCATAAAGTAACATGCGATGACAACTTGGAAAACAATAACGAGCTTATAATTAAAATAATAATAGTTGATCTCATGATCGTTAAATAAAGAAACAAGTTTCAAATTATGGCACCGTTACAGGAGTAGGATTCGTTGGTTGATATTGTTGGTATTGTTGTTGTGTTACGTACGGATTCAAGTCGGCTATCGGCCAAATCAAAGGGTTAAAGCGAGTTCTCACATACGAGTGAGTAGAGTTCATCTCCAAAACTTTAGAGCTACGAATCGTATGCAAAACTAATCCATAGTCACCACCTGTCAAATTCTGTACTCGATGAAATGACGAAATTAATCTAAAAGAAAAAATATAGATAATATTTGTTTAATTGTTTGTAAATGGTTTCATATACCTACATTATCATTAACCAATGAAAATGGTAATTCACGAATGTATCTGTCGTAAGACAAGATATTAAGATGTATTCGCAAATTAAGAGTTGAAGGAAACTCTAAACTTTTACTATAAACATAGATGATAAAAAAAATTATTACTATAAAGTTTATATCAAAGGAATGAATTAACTTACCGAATAGGTAAATAACCTTCAGCATTCATTTTACGTCGCAAATAAAAGTCTTTTTCTAAGTTCTCTTTACTAAAATAGTATTCTCTGCAAAAAAAAAAAAAAAAGAATCAAAAGAAACAAATAATTAAATAAATTGATTTCAACTCATTACAAAAATATATTGCATAATATAAGATACATTTTTTAATTCTATATTTACAAGAAAAATTAAATGAACCATGTATGTAAAATATACATACATATTATACCAATTTCTATATACAAAATCACAACATAATATAATCAACTTACATTTGATTTCGAATAATATCAATCAATAAGCTCTCTTCTTCTCCTCCATATACATAAGTTCCTAGTTCAGTTGCGTGCCAAGGTAAGAAAGGAGTAACGTATGGCATGATAAATTCCGACATTCCATATGTTGGTGAGGTACTAAATTCTGATGGATTATCATAGATCTGAGCATCAGATTCTCGATTATAATCCCGATGACCACGTCCACGATTCTGTTCATGTTCTTTATTATTATTATTATTATTATAATAATTTGAACTATGATGATCATATCGGGGTCTTCTTGGTCCTCCTCTACCACGACCTCCTCCACCACGAGGTCTACTGTTTCCACCACCACCACTAATAGGTCGAGCAGTATGATTATTATTATTATTGTTGTTGTTATTATAAGATTCCGAACTTGAATGATCTGGTAAATAAAAAAATTTCATATAAATACATAATATATAATATATGACGATTCAAAATTTGCAAATTTTTTTTAAAGACATATCAAGAAAAATCATTTTGAATAATATTATTATAAGTCTCATTAATGTTTTTTTCCACATTGCCATGTTTAAAACATGTGTAGCATAATAATTCAGGCCACTACTCTCGTTGTTAATCATAGAGTCATAATAATAATTTAAGAATATACTTGAACAAGGCAAACTAAATTTTTTTTACACATATCAAGAAAAATAATGTGACTTGATTTAGTCCTTTGCTTACCAGCATATCTTGGTTTTGAAAATGATTTTTCATAAGGTCTATTATCTCGTCTTGGAGATCGAGGTTTAGATACTGTTTCTGGAAGACTTAAAGGAACCCATTTTGGCTTGGCTGCTATGAATTTTAAATAAAATAAAAAATAATATAATATATTATAATAAATATATACAATCTAAACATGAAAAAAAAAACAACATTTTTTGTTATTCAAAAACATTAAAAACAAAATTGCAAAAAGTACGATACTGTTTTGTTTGTCTTACATTTCTTATTTTTCCTCATGGTGGCATTTTCCTCTCCTGATGATACAACTTCACTACTTTCTCCATTACTTGAGCTTGTAGATTTTTTCTGAGTACTAATACTCTTTTTTGATGACACTTCTGGATTCTCAACATCTAAACATACACCTGAATTTGTATCCTCTTCACTTCCTCCTTCTTCTGTATGATTACTATTACTGTTGTTACTACTACAACTATTATTACGGAATTGAGTTGTGGATCTTGAAGTTTTAGAAGAAATTGAAGGCCAATTTGTTTGATTCAATTTACTTTGATGTTGATTAGTTTGAGATGGATGAGCATCTTCATATCCAGAATCTGTTGCATTTAAAGCGGGCACTTTTACATGAGAATCCGTTGGGGATTTGAGTGATGTATTGATTGCTTCATCTAAAGTTGGCCAGTCCCCTTCATCCACAGATACTTTTTCAGAATAGCGACGGCCTTTGAACTTGTTGTTCTGAAACTCTAAAAATTCAAAACATTTCAATATTATGCATGTATTAATAGTATTTCATATTGAAACAAAATACATTTCATATTACTATCATTGGTTAATGTATATTTTATGTAAAATATTTATATTAATAATAATATAGTAAAACAATATAACTATACTATTATAGACACTCACGTATGACATTTAATATTATTAATAATAATAACCATCATTATTCATTATTCTTCTTACCTTTGGATGATGGAGATTTTATTGGAAGATCCAATGAAGATGGTTTGGCAGATGATGGGATTTGATTAGATTTGTTATTCCGTAAAATTTTTGAACTATCCGTATTCACATTATTATTAATATTATTGTGATTTTGTAGACTATTACTATTCGGTTGGTTATTAGTAATTGGTTGCTGTTTTTGTTGTTGTAGTAATAATTGTTGTTGTTGAGACGGATTTGCTCCTTTAAATTTCATTGACAAAGCTTGAGCAGCATTTGTATTCTTTTGCCATGGATTGAAAAGTGGAGGTGGAGCTGGAACAAAGACTACTTTTGGTTCACTTGACTCCGAAGAATGTTCACTGGTGGTATCATTATCATTATTTTTTTCGTCGTCTTCAACTGAATGTACAGATGAATCAATGCTTCTACTCACACCATTTGTATTAGTAACATTATTATGATTACTGCTACTACTACTACTACTGCTTCTACTTTTAGTGCCTTTATGGTGATTCACAATGTTTATTTCAGATGTTTTTGGTTTAGGAGGTGATGATGACTTGTGTTGTTGTGATGATGATGTTGATGAGCTTTTCACATTATTTACTTTAGGTGATGCTGTTGCTTGTGTATTTGTTGTTGTTGTTGAAGATGTATTAATTATTAACTTTTCCTTGTCAACTTTTCTCTCAACTTTTTTCTCAACTCCGGATAATGCTTCAGCATAGCTAAAACCGTTCATTGTAGAAGCCATTACTCTTGCAAACTATATGGATTCTTCTTTCTTAGGGTAGAAAATTACAGAATCCCAGGTACTACAAATACAAACCAAGAACAAAAAAAACATTTAACTAACTTGACATTATAACAATACACAATTTCAACTATATCCTTTTGTAAAAAACTAATAATGAAAATATTGCACGCTCCTCAAAATATCACCAAAGTTTCATCAATACGTAAAATATTTGTATGTATACTTCTATGAATGAATTCTATTAAACTCTGTCTTTGCATGGCAATTTTTCATTATTATAAACTATAAACTAATGATATACATAACTATTTAGATATAACTTTATCCTATCTACTTTTCATCTTTCATAAATCATCATAATTTGCATCGCCAACATCCTGCAACACAATAAAATGTTGAATTTTTACCAAATTTTAACCATTTGAAATTTGAACTAACGTAATAAGAACTTCAATAATGATTAATGATGGTTAAATTTATAATAAAAAAATAGTTGCATGTACGAGTTGCATATATATGTCTAATGTCTATCATATAAAATATATTTTTGGCATACGTAAAAGTATTAGAGTGAACATACTACAACAAAATACAAGTACAATGTTGATCTGCCAAATATTCAATATGAACTCAATTAGTCGCATTACAATAATAATTATTTTTGTTACTATTATTGTTACAATTATTTAGGAAAACGCATTTGTTAACCTTATCCTTCCTTTCTTTTGCTTACAGAATACAATAAAATATGATGCTATTATATTGACACCTGTTTTAAATTTTCATACACAAGAAAACATCGTAATATTATGAGTTGTAATAATAAGATTTTTATAAGTACAAGCAAATAAACATATCAAGGAAAGAGTAGACGAATCAATCTCATACCACCTTTCTCTTTCTCTCTTTCGCCGTCCCTACTGACTTCATAAAGATATAATAATATAATATACATATATGTAATATGTATATATGCTATATTTTACTACAGATTACTTTGTAATATAAGCATCCCATACTAATGATATCAGTATCATACTAATAATTATTCTAGTACATAATAAAATAAATGATCAAATATCAACGAGAGAGAGAGAGAGAGAGAGAAATGATTACAAATTATCTTTCTAGTTTCTCTCTCACTAAAGACTACCTAACTCTAATTGAGTACTGTCATGTTGGTTCAAAAATGACACGAGATAATAATAAATAGCACAAATAATATAAAGTTTATAGCAATTCTCTCCTATACGTACTTACAACGATGTATTATAAGTATGTGAAACATGATTAAATAATATTAATCAAACGATCAAAAACTACAGTACTACGTGTATTATTCAATAACACTACTCTATTCGTTGTTTCAACCACGATCTTTATAGTTAAAAAAAAATGTAGAAATTTGCATACTATCATAATATTAGAAATTATAACTATATCATGGATTTTCCAGTGTAGAGAGAGAGAGAGAGAGAGAGAGCATCATTATGTTTTCTTATGAAGGTAATACAATTTTTCTTTTCATGAAATTGATCAATAGTCAACAATATTTTATTATTATTACTGCAAAAACTTAGTAATCGTTAATCACAGTCAGCAGTGCAAAGACAAGACAAAGATAAGCTAATAATATAGATTGATACAAGAATAACGTGGATGCGCAGTACAAACATATATATTGTAAGTGAACTACAAAACAAGAGATATGTAGATGCAAATATGCAAAAAATGATTTCTGGACATATTTACATATACATACTATACTACTTAAAGATTGTTCTAGAGTAAAAAAAAAGATGAGCAGGGAATACTTCAAAATATCATTAATATACTACCATATTATTTTCTAATAATACATAATAAAATCTTAACTGTGTCCTAACTAAAAACTTTTATTCCCATATTCCAAAAGTGTACATACTGATGTATCCGTAACCAATAATATATTATATACGTAGAATCCTATCCCCTAATAAAAGCCGGTAGCATTTTACCCAGAGAAATAGCCAATAATAGCTATTATTATTCTGTTTAAATTCGCCTGTCATTTAACATATATTATAGTAAAAAGTGTCAAATTTTCATAATTTTACTGCAAACCGGGTCGAAATGAAAAAATGTTTACTAGCATTACGAACAAAAATGCATATCATAGTTCTATTTACAATGTACACATGTACACATACAAATTATGATATTATGATTACCATTATTGTGTGTTTAAAATATTAAAATGACATTCATTTGTACATTTATCACCTCTACCACCACGGCTATTAAAACTCATTCATACACACATCAACAATAAGGAAAACAATAAAAGTAAACACTATGAGCTAAAACTTGACAAAAAAAGACATAATATATTATAAGTACGTATAATATAATATAAGTGCTTGAATAGACATACCTCCATTAATCATTTAAAAATAATGATGATTCCAAAATAATGTGTCTTGGACCCACTTTTTTTTTTCTTTCTTCTTCTTCTTATTTATCAATCACTTGTCCTGTATATCTTCTTTTATATGTACTTTAATCCAGACTCTGTAAACAAAGATTTAAAAAAAAAACAGTCATACACACGTAAGTAAGATGTTGTATTGTTATACTATAATGACATTTCATAAAGCATATTGGTTTTTTTTCAAAAAAATTACAGTAGATTTCCATAAAATTAAATAGACTATTATGATTTTACATGGAAATACCACATATATTATACTACATATAAATCCATGATAATTCATAATTTTTTGCTATTTGCTACACAACAATTAAAATGACGCACATTGGATAAAATATTTGAGATATTTGCAAATACAAATGAGCACTATAATCTATAATAATAATAAAAAAACCCTGGATGCAAATTAAGTAAGTATGTACATATTATGCATAAAATGCCGGAAAACTCGTGTAGTATAAATTAATAATTTCAATAATACAATGACAAATTGTGTACATGAGAATAAAACAATTCTAACGGAACATGTTCAAAGATCAAATACAATAACTATTTTTCTTAATATTTATATTAATATAACGTACAATTAAAAAGTACTTTTGCCACAATCTATAGAATACACACAATGTACATTTAAAAAAAAAACAAGTGGAAAAGCCGCATGGTCTCGTAAGATTCGTATATTATACAAATGGAGATGAGAAGGATGAAGGATGTGTACAACTATATTTTACAAAGTAATTGAAATATGAAACTCTCTTTTAGAAAAATGAATAAAAACATAAATAAATAAAATTATACTTACCAAGACTTTTTCAGTCTCTCCTCACCTGAATTGTTATTCACTTTCGTCGAAAACTTAACTATGAAATCTGCTGTTTTTTTATAATGATAATAATAATACTAGTGATGACGGTATAAAATATACCGACTGAACCACGTTGTCTCTATACACTTTTAAAACTTGTGATTAAACTCTATTTTTTTAATACCACATTTAATCTTAACAATAAAGTAAAGGACCACCTGGTCATAATGTCTCCATCAAAAATCACTGTTAAAAACTGACTAATTAACTATAATTCCGAGGTCAACTGATTATTGTTAAATTCTTATACAAAATCTCCTCACAGTATGGCTGGGTTTTCTCAGAGCGCGACAGAGTGAGCTTGTATGCTTTGTGGGATACTCTGTGCATATTATTATTATTCTTCCCTATATGCATAATGCATAATACATGATAGAAAAAAGAAAAAGTAAGTACTGTGAAATCCCTAGATATATATTTACATGAAGATATACTTAAAGTACTTATTACAATCAGAAAAAATAGACAAAGTATTATGAAGAAGCCATGTAACACTTAAAAATTTTAAAACCAATTTGTAGTATAATAGTATGTCATATTGTGAGAGCTTCATGACTTGAGAAATATGAGAAGAGATGAGATGAAAGAAATTCCACTGATGAGCTTTTACATTTTTAAAATGAAACAAAACACTTGTAGATAAAGAAATATAGATGAATAAATAAAAAAAAGAAGAAGTTACCTTGCACCTATTTTGTTTTGCTCGGCTGTTTTTATTCATCCTTCATTTTGGAAATTTGGAAAAATTGTACTATGTCTACTTAAATGTATAATATATATATTTTGTATTGTCTTTATATTTAGTGAGAAAGGAGCAATACACTCTTTTGTCTCACAACGATGTATTTCGTGAAAACAAAACGGTTGAAGTATACACACAAATATTTTATTGGTATTTAGTCCTGAACATTCACAGAATGTTCTATTCCGTAATCATAATATTATTATTATGTTCTACGTATAACGTGTACCATAATATATAACATAATATATAACTATGCGGTGTGTATCTCAGTATTTTCATTTTTGCATACATTGTATAATAATATATTTTGTGTGTTTTAAAATTTTCCTTAGTTTTTTTTACAGGGTAGAAATACATTTTGCAGTAACAGTATTTACATAATATTTTATATTCCACAGTAATATGTGTCCATTCCACACAACATTCCTTCTGTACATAAATTTTACATAATATAATAGATGAAGTTTATGCAAACCACATTTAAACCATCATAAATATATATACATAGTGAGACTATTGTGGAATGGGCACACTAAAAAAAAGACATTGGAAGATCCAAATTTGCCTAAAAGAGTGCTTCCGACATTTTGTATGAGTCTTGGACTTTTATCGTACCACGGACTACACGTATCAAAGATCAAAGACATTGATGATTTTGCATATAATATAATAAAGTGGGAGGAGGGTGGAAGAAAAATGTTTGTCTCAGAGAATATACATATATCACTATAATATAATGAATTACTTTTAAATATTATGAGAGTTTATAGTGTATATACATTGTAACTATTTCCAAAACACATGTGCTTAAAATAATTAAAAAGGGGTTTTGTATTTTGTAGGTTATTTATCACAAAACCATTATATTATATGAAGAAAGCACTCGTAGTAAAAGCTACCCCAATTATAATAAAAAAGGCTCTCTTTTGGTATACGAACGCAAATATATTATTGTGCATTTTCATATAATATTTAATATTATTACCATAATTCGAAATTAACAGCATGCATTTTTTCTACGAAACATTTTATTATAGAGTAATATTATTATATTATATATATATAAACGTTTTCAGTGTTTCATAAAACATTACAACGATATATATACACACACAATATATTCTCCAGAGTAAAAGTTTCACAAGCATAAAAATTAAAAATGAATCAATCACTTTCACAAAACTGCAATTCTTTTATACATTGTATATTATAATATATATATATATATATCTTAGATAAAACAACCACAGGTCAACCCGTAGTAATAATAAGCAACAAGATAGTATATATACATAAATGTACATTCATTTAACCTTAATTCATATCGTACAGTGTACAGTATTCATTTAAAATTAGTTGACTGTTTAGTCATCAGAATATTCTTTGTGCACACATGTGCATGCATGATCAATCAAATTGATGGACGTATAATATAAAGAGCTCATAATAAAAGTTTGTAAAACATTCATATTATAGTACATAATATTATATTATTGTACACACACAATTTTGCCTTCGTTTTAACCTTGAGGAGTTTTTTTATATTTTTACATATTTTATAGATAACTGATACACATGAGAGATAGTTTTTTTAAGGACTGTATGTAAATGTGTACAATTTATGTAAAGGTGTACATTTGTATAAGATATACATACGATATTATTATATCTTTTGCGAAATTTGTAACGGTATAATATATGTATACATATTGTGTTAGTTAAAAAACAACCTAAGCTAGCAGAAAATAGAAATTTGACTGAAAATACAAGTTGTACAGTGTCATAATATATCATGTAACTATACGTTCGATAGTGTTGTATAGGCATGCATAATATAATGGACACGATAACAATAGAACATAACAATATAAACCTAGAGTATTAATTATGCGCCAAAATAAATTAGTAGATATTACACTATATTATATGTATCAGTAAAGTTTTAAATTACATGTAACAAACTTTGGTTTAAAAGAACATACAAAGTCACTGAAAAATTAACCAAAATCCAGAAACAAAAAATATATATTATGTTGATGTACAAGTGTATATATTTGAAAATTTGATAATGAAATTATTTAAGGGAGATGTTAGAATTTTTTCAGTGACTTAATACTGCTCAATATGTAAGTAGTACATTTTCAACATTACACTATAATAAAACATAACACTAATAAACCAACTAATACACTAAAATAAATAATTTTAAGTTTTGTTATTTACATTTTTGTTTTAAATAGTATAGCTAATAATATTATGCTAGTTTCTAAACTCCTATTAGAATAAGATCGACAGATAGAGTTTACGAGCTTCAAATAAGTAAACTTTATGTTTAGTTATTTGAGAAAAAGAAACAAGGGGCTTGTTCTTCCTTGAAAATCTAAATCATTTTTCCAGCTTGAAAAATCTCTGTAATTTTTAATGACGACAAACGTTCAGCAAGAAACATTGAGACGTTTTCGAGGCCTTTTATTTTATACTATACCTATTTATGTAAAATAGCGTAGCACAAACATGAGTACAGCATGTGTTTTCACTATATGGCGAAAATGATTTAGAAAGTTCATTTTTGATTTAGAAGCAAGATAATATATAATATTATAACCATGAATCAGTCAACTTCATAGCACCACTCCTTTTATATTGTATCATTTAAAGCTGATTGTCATCCACAGTCATTTCTTGAAATATCGATACTTATAGCATATTTCACCGAATAGAATCTATATTTAAAATTTTTTTGTACTTTTGTTTATAACTCAGAAATCTCTTTGAATGGAGGAGAAATCAAAAAGTTTGATGTACAATTTTCAGAATGCAGTATATTTTATATATAGTTTTAAAAAAAGTACAAAATTGGTCACCGGTTTTCTTCCATTCATAACTACTAGAATGACATAATATAATATTAGTATTATTCAAATCATAGTAAAAAAAAAGAAAGAATAAAATGACAGAGAAAAATGAAGATCAAAGACTAATAATAGCAACATATTTGTTTGCATGTAGGTTAGAAAACTAAAACCATCAGGATCAAGGAGTTTTTGTTTGTTTGAATGTATAAATAAATTACTTCAATTAGTACATACTACATACAAATGAATATATATATAATATATATATATATTGTTTACTAAACATTACATAATTATTATATACTGAAACTGCATCAAACTTTAGAATTAGTTGAATATTGTATATTTTTGTGTAGTACACGTATAGTTTCATTTTCCAGTTCACTAAAAACTGCATTGTCAGTTTTTCAGTCAACTAATCTCATTTCTCCTCTTTTTGTAAATATAACATGAATAATAACGCTATAATAATAAATATTTAGTAGCAAGCTTACGTTTCCCTCGCGTACTGAGGGATAGGAAATACACAGTGAGGGATGGCGAGGGATAAATGAGCAGTGAGGGAAATGAGGTAAAGAGGTATCCTCACTGTACTTCGCCACATTTGATTCTTGCGCTTCGCGGGTATGCATAGATGACTTATGCTGATGGTTTTGAAATCCAAAATCATGCAATATTTGAAAGTTACAATGCCTTCAGTTTTTTGAAATGATGGTTTTCATATACCGTATGTCAAAAAACTCAGGACCCCCTTCAATTTTTCGAAATAACGTTTTTCATATACCGTATGTCAA
>JAQGBI010000206.1:0-22643 GCA_034698325.1 Sminthurinus elegans | reverse complement strand
CTTTGTAGAAATATATAGTAAATAGCGTACAACACAACTCATTTAAAACACACGCATGTAACTTTGTATATTACTATTTACACTAGAGGTAATTGTAGGACACAATCCAGCACGTGCTTCCAAATTTTTTTTAAAAGGATTATTATAAAAAATGACGATTTAATAAACACATAGTATTAGGGAATTTCAGTTTATGGGACTATTTGAAACACACACAGAGAAAAACTTATTCTTGTATGTATTGTATTATATTAAAAATATTTGGGGAGAAGCAATGAAAATGTCACATGTGTAAACAACATTACACGAAACTGTATCTGAACAATTTAAATGTAAATCTACATATTTATTTAAATTTTTTCTGGTATGCACTGGTTATAGTTGAAGATTTAATTTTCAATATTGATATTAGCTTAGATTCTTCTGATGTATAATAATGAGTACAAAAAGTCTGACACACTTGAGAAAATGAAAATGTATACTATCGTATCTAAATACAAGAAATTCTATTTTATTCACTTTTTTCTTCAGTTGTCACTTGTCACAGTCTACAGTCCTGTGGATTTTAAGCTTTTACTCATATCCTCTTCCTTTTCTTCTCTGATCGTATCCTCTGTACACTATTCAGAACAAGATAGATCTAAAATCTTAAAACAAAATTTTATCTTGGTATAATCCTTTTCCTTACCTAACACTTCCCTGTTCATGTATACTGTATACTGTGCGAATAATAATAATACAGAAAAGTGTACACATGTATCAGTTATTTAGTTGATCAGTCTAATAGTCTTATATAATGGAAGCATGAGTTGCAAAGTTGTAAAGGTATTAGTATTTTTTACTCACTCAAAATTCACTCTCAAAGATGAAGAATCATTAACACTCTGTAATTCAAGTTAAATGTTTTGCTTTGTTCTTATATGTTTGTGCATGTATAGATACATGCATAGGAATGACTCGATACAAATATTATATGTATATGTGAGACAAGCCAAAAGAATTACATGTAAGATTGTTTTTTTTTGTTATGACTTGTTTTTCTGATGCCTCTTCACTCTTCTGCACCAATTTAATTTCCCATCATTTTCCTATATAGTCACAAAGTACCACTTGATTGCACTTAACACAAATACACAAACATTGACTAAACTAGCTGAAATCTATTTGTACAATGTGTTACACTGTGTGTAGATTGTAGTCTATAATGATAAATGGCATGTATATTATTTTATTTGTATATATGTATTATATTCACAATATTAAAGGATGAACACAGATATAAACTAATATTAAAATATTAATCCACAGACGGAGTACCCATAATATTTGTTTCTTCCCTTCACTCCCGTTTTGTAACTCTTGTTATTCCAATGTGAGATTTCTCGAGTATCTGGAGTAATTTGATGAATGTTCAGTGTGCTCGGGATTTGTTCCTGTATTCAAAATATCATAAAAGATAGACGTTGATATATATATTGGTACATACAATGTTAAAAATGTGCACAAGTCAAAAGGAATACACCACACGTATACATATAAAAAACGAGTGTATATGTGCAATGTGTACTCTGTACTGTGTACAATATAAACAGACATAACTGAGGAGGGTATTCACTCTTAACTAGAGTATATTGTATTGTTGTTCTGCATAGATGCATATATATCAATTTGATTCGCTTGGGTAAGGATTTGGGATTTTGAGCTAGAATGTCAGCAGTTAGTACTCCGTATACATGTATAACATTTTGTAGTTGCATCAATATTCTATTCTATTCATGTGTGTGTGTGTGTATTCTATATTATGTATTACATACTATGTGTTGTATAAATATGGGAAGTTCTAACACTCATTTGTTTATCTGTGCGAATACGGCACTGCCAACAGTTTTTTTTTGCAGGTAGATAGTTGATTCAATTATGTACACCATTATAATTTATATGATAATCTAATGTAATAATGGGATGTACATATTATACCAGTTCAGGTACAAGTGTACATACAATTAAATCTAACTCTAGTAAACTAAAAACTGATTTATGTACGTATAAAATAACAACCGGTATGCTTTATCTTTATCTTGGTGAATTTAGTTCATCTATAGTGTAGAACAGTATAAAATATTGTACATAATATAACAAACAATATTTATATAGGTACATGTTATATGTGTTGGCAAGCAATAAGAAAATCAGCCCTGGTCTTATTTTTTTTTAACTGAAATATTTTATATTTGGGCAAAAGAGGCAATGTTAAGAACAGGTCTATAAACCAAATTAGCTTTGCCTCATCAGCCTAGCTAAATTGCACTACATGAGTTCTACTACTAATACACGTTTACGTGCGTTTCACAGCACATTGGAACACTTGTTATAAATCCGAGGGAGTATACCGGTCTGTAGACAAAAAAGTAATAACTGCAAATTAATTTTAATACAATAATTTTCCCCTCTGTACAGAGCAAACTGACAAGAGCATTATAGGAAATTGTGTATATGCTTGTACATATATACATAGCTTGTGCTATGTATCCCATAAAAGATAATCGAAATATAAAACATATATGTATCAACATCCATTCTACATGTATCTATACATTATGTAGCTTTTTTTTTATTGTTGATTCTTCTTCTTTTGCTCTTCTATTCCATTTATTTAATTTTATCTTCCTGTAATATTCTTTCTTCTATATGATATTATATTAAATGAACAAACTGTCCAAGAAAAAGAAAGGCTATTAAAAGACAAGTAGACATTATATATTATTACTTGTATATATAGTGCATTTCCGAAATGTACTTTCATGTACCTATGTACTACAATACCACCTACTGTCGACTGTTCATCAATGGTATTCAATTTAAGCGAATTTCCTTTCTTTCTTAAAAGGAATTTTGGTAGTCGGTTAGTTTCTTCTGGCATCCTTAGACATTTTATGTATATAATAAATATTTTCGTATATATGTGCACATATATACACATCCGACCTTAACAACAAAAGTTTGGCTTTCGGAAGTTATAACGTTGATGTTCTACACGTTTTGCTAGTATCTTCTATTCTAATAAAAAGGAGGGAATTGTGCAGGTATACACTGAGGGCGTGATATTTCTACCTGTGTGTGCACTGTGCAGTATATTACGAGAAATACTGGAATTACAAAAAGTATATACATCATGTATATATATACATAATGTGCTAGTAGAAACACTATCAACAATCTCATAACTCATAAATAACTCTAGCTAATGTTGTTACCTACAAGCCGGCTAACAATTTTTTGTTGCTTCACAGATATGGTGATTGTAATTTTTGACTACTTCTGTAAAAATTTCATCCAAGAAGTACAATACCTAGAGTCCCCCCTATAGAATAAGCTGACCAATATTGAATATCCCTGTGCGGTTGTTCGCCTAAATATTATATTTTATGTTTGAATATTATTTTTAATAGAAATATATGTAGTAAAACATGCTGAAACATTCAATGTTCTAGAAAAAAATTGAATCCTTTTTATTTGGCAGTAAAGGTTTGTGTAGAGATCTTTTCAACCTATATGACGGTATGCTCATGTACTCATGTACACAGTAACAGAGACACACAAAACATAAACACTTACATTGAGAGCAAAATACGATAGAATTTAACTTGTAAATTATTATAATACCTAAACATTATAAAATCTACACAACACACTGAAATATATTAAAGTAAATCACTTTGTGTATGACAGCCAGAACAAAAATATCTACACTGACACACAAAAAGACACATAGTAGTAGCATGTCATTTTTATATTTTGTATACCTCCAAGAGAAGTGAAATATAGGATGATGGTCGCTGAAAGCTAAAAAAAACAACACTATAGTGTACAGCAGTAGTTTGTATATTTATTCAGTTTTGCACACTGATGATTATTATGACATGACAATTAGCTCAGCTGGATCACTGTAGATATATATATATATCTATCGGTGTTTTTCCTTCTTCTCTTTTTGAAACTGAATTGTACAATACCAAGGATTAGACACTTATACACCTTAATACCTCTCACTCTCTCTTGTTCTTTTAATGTGTATTTTTTCGAATTATTTATCCTTTGTATGAGTCTGTTTATCGTGGTTAATCTGCAATTGTGATTTGTATTAAAATGAACTCACTGTTGTACGTAATTTGAGCATGTGTAAGTAAAACCTATAATAATGTATAAACTTTGTCGGCTTCTCTCCTCTGCTTATCTTTCTGTCACTCAGTGAGCATTGAGGATTGAAAATCTAGAAGGAAGAAGATGAAGGTGATGAGGATATGCTCCGGTGATGATGCTGTAGTACTAAATCTTTATGTTATGTCCTGAGAAGGTATTCGTTGTTTTTTATTCGTCAATGGTATAATTTACACTTATACATTGTATTTCATTATGTAGCAGACAGAACCAGAGAGCTAAAGAAAGGGTATGAGAGAGAGAGAGAGAGAGTGAGTAAATTCAAAGAACTATGTAACGCTATATGTGCTCATGTAGTAAGTTAGACCTGAACTGGCAATATAAACTATACGGAGGAAAAAACTATAAAGCCTTTGGCTAATTTAGCAAAATTGCGTAACGATCACGTACATTATATGGAACTTGCTCAGGTACTCGTACATCTTCTGTACAAACATGTATATTATATATTACATAGTTGCATATATGTATATATACTTTTGTTGTGGTAATATTTTAGCCATCCCATTTTCCATTTATGTATAGCTCTATAAATATAGCTCAAAAGTTTAGTCATCTTAATATGAAAATGTATTATATTATGATGTAAAGAAAGTTATACATGTATGTAACATAATACACATGTATACATGTATAGACAGAAAAGGATTTACAAATAAATATAACCCGTAGGCAGTTTTTTCTTTTGCATGCTAATAAATATCCCAACCCTAGACCAAGTCGACGGTTAAAAGTGTAGAGTTTGAAGCACTAAAACTGAACTAAAAAAAAACAAACTTGTACTTGTTAGTAGCAATTATAAAAGCTAGGGATTTTTCGGGTGACTCTTAAGACTGAATTGATTTGAAAATGCTAAGATCCTGATTGAAAAACTTTTGCAATTAAAAACTTGTTGTCGATTTGCAATCAACGTTTATGGTGGCCCCTAGCTTTTATCAAGTATTAGCAAGTGAACTGGATTTCACACTACTATAGATGATTTTTAACCTTGTACAATTTCGTATAATGACTTCAAATTGTAAATTAGTTTGAGGTACAAATAAATAGTTTTTGTCACAAATTTGTGCATTATTTATTTGATGAAACGAGTAATGGGCTATCAATTTTTCAAATATAATATAGTTGCAGTTTGTTTAAGAATCATACTGATTATATTAGAAGTAAGGAATTAGGCGTATTGAAACTCCATTCCCTTCTCAGTCTCCTGAAGTTTGAGTTCCAAATCAGTATCATATTATGATTATTTTTTACTAGACAGTGTCAAAGTTCTCTGTTCATAATATCTGAGTTACTAATAATATGTGCTAGAAAAAAAGCAAAGAAGAGTAACAAAAATAAAAGTATAGGATCCTTTCATTGCCATTGTTGTTTTATATACCTCTAGATTGAAATTACATACTTGAGAACATTTAAAATGTTATTCATGAGCTTAAAGTACTCATTATTCAATATACATTTTCATTATCATGGAAGAGCAACAATAAATATTGGAATATTTTTGTGAAAATTAATTTCCCTTTATTTATTTTCTATGCACATACAAGGGATTCAATTCCGTGATAAATGAAAAAGTCGTGACTTATTATCACATATACAAATCAAATGGGTGTTCTCATGATTGCCTGTAGATACATTATTATGTAGCAGATTAACAAATTCTCCAAGTGTACATGATGCTATGTGTGTGGATAGGAATCCTGAATACTGAACAGCAAAATGCATGTCACTATCAACGTCACTATTTATGTACCTGGCTACTAATTCAGTCAAAGTACAAAAATAAACACACATGAATTGATTCACTGCAAAATAGAACAACACAATATTTACAGAGTGATTCATATGAAATTGCAATAACAAAAAAAAAGGGAATTAAAATCGATTATTTATTCCAAAATAACCTTTGTTAAAGCCTCTGTTTTTACTTTTGACCATGAAAATTACGTGTAGGATACTTGTAATTGACATTCTTTTTTTAGAGGAAGAGTAGTGTATACATAGTATATATTATATATGCACAGTAAATTACAGAATTATCTGACTTCTAAATTTTATTAATGTAGATAATCTGAGAGTTTTCAACTATTATACATTCCAACAGAGGAAATTAACTCGGTAACAATTAACAACTGAGGTGTATGCAAAATTTAGCATGGTTAAAGCTTCATCCTTCAAAAGTGAGAATTGCCAATTCATGTGATTAAACAGACATGTTTGTATTAGCTTCAATTGTTAGCTTTTATTTGTTGTGCTCCCATAATATATTGTTTGAATGCATGTATGCACGTATGCACCTTCCAAATATTATATTATAACATGCATGTATTTAGATTCTTTTACGCTTCGTCTCCATGTACTTTTATGCGCTTGCTTTCGTCAAGTTGGAGCACAATTTTCATTTCATACATATTCAGTATGCAGTTGAAATGTTGTCTTGATAAATGATTAAAGGCAAAACTTCTGCTGCTGATTTATGTAAATGATTAAAGGTCTCTGTAATGTGATATTCAAAATTCAAAAAGATAAATAATTACAAAGCTACAATACAATACAAACGACGACTGAATTTTTAGTTTGGAGCTTTTAAAATGTAAACTACACAATGTATACTGCAAAGAGTGAGACAATTTAAAAGTACTAAATTTTTTGAGGAATACTTATGATATTTTAATTAAATTGCTTTTAAACCTTTTTGTTATTCTACTGTCATCATTTATGATTTATGCCATCTTCATACATACTACTTGTACGTACTTGACGGACATGTAAATATATATGGTAGCTTATAAAAGGAGAAATATCGCATGTCGCATGTGTTATACATTACATGCATTGTACATCGTACAATGTACATATTGTCATCCTTCTGCACATGCAAACTGTTACACATGTTTTTTACATGGACACAATTAGTAAATAAGTTAATTGACATTCACTGCGTGTTGTGCATCCCCTATAATTTACCTTGTACTGTGAACAACTCTGTTTGTAGCCTTTTTTTACTCAAATATGGCATGAAGTCATAATTTCTGAAATTGCTAATGTGACGATTTATAATTTGTAATAAAGAAACGAAATGTCACTTGCTATTTGTTAGTAGTTAATACATCATCTTCAACTGGTAATACAAATTGTAAAAATATTTTCTTTTTAACATTGAATAAGGATTCCTGTCCATCACAGTGATCCTTTTCACTATTGGATTGTTATTTGTGAAAAGCAGAGGATTCATACAAGTGGAAGGATATTTTTTTCGCAACTCTTTGTGAGTTATGTATAGAACTTAACTTGGATCTGAAATCTGATTTCTGATATTTCTTAAATTTTAAATGAAGAGTTTGTTAGATACAGCACACCTATATTCATGGAAATATCCGAGTATATGTATACTGCTATCCAGTATCCAGCTTGGGAATATAAATTTATAACAGAGAGGATTATTTGAAAACTTTGTATTGACTTATAAAACTTATGTAATAAGAGCAGAAGGAATCAAGAAGAGCGATGAAAATAAGATGATGCAGGATTAAAATGAAAAAGTGTGGCAGTATGATTGAGTCTAATAATTACTGGGCGTGTTCAACCATTCAAAATTCAATGCGTTTCGCTGTTGTTAGTCGTTTAGTAAAATTTGTATACGAGCAGTTACAAGCAGTAATTTTTGATAACATACGCTTTGATGCATACATATGCATAATATATTATTTGTGTATGTACATTTGGATGTATGCGTGTTATCCCTTGATGGAAATTTTATTATTTTTTATTACTATTTGACTCTTTATCAAATAATAATAAAATGGTGGTATGCTCTTTGTATAAAATATAACTGGAGAGTTCAAAAGCTCATCATCTATTATCCTGTAAACATGTGTGTGTTTCCTTCTCTATATTATACTATGTATATATACTACACACTAAACACTAACAATCCAATTGGAAACAGAATTTCTTGCATACTGCAAGTATTGTGTAGCATTTGTATTCAGTATTCAATATTGAAATACTAGTAATAGATGAAAGCTTCTAAATTCTCTTGGCCTTTGTTATTAAATACTGTTGGAATTTTTTTGTTCCGATTCGATTGTCCGATGACTGCTCTTGATATAAGGATGAAAACTACTACCACTAGTATAACTAAATACTGTTGGTGACTCACTGCAAAGAAGTATTCAACTGATACTTTATTTACTAAATTGAATTTTAAAAGAAATGCGTTTTTTTTACTTCCATGTTCCTCTTCAAGCTTCAAGCTTTCAAGTAATGTATCAAGGAGTTAGGGAGGAATGTATGTTCATTTATATGTATGAAAAGATCATCATTATTTGTCAAATTAATGTTTATCAAATTAACCATTGCAGTTGAATAGCAGTAGAAGAAGAGCATAGGAAAAAAACGCTACTTGATCCTCACATTTGAAAATGTTGATGATCGTATTATATAAAATTTATGTTGATATATAGCTTACACGCACACGAACGTCCAGTTTAGAGCATCTAACTATATTAATTGCACATCAAATGTTATTAAAATTGTTCTCTTTAAGGTTAAATGTCTTTCATTGTGTAGTTGACAGCCTGAATTGACATTTTCTGGACTGTCATACACTGTATACATTGAATAAATTCTCACAGTTGTCATTCACTGTGTATTTCATACTTCATAATAAAAATTCAGTAGGCTATATTAAATGCACAATGTTTCACATACCCTTAATAACTGCATGCATCAATTAGAAAAGTTATATAAATACTCCAGTTTGTACATGGTTTACTATTATTATCATTATACTATTTAAACGAGGAAAAGATTTTTTCATGGCACATAGTGCATACCAGTTTATTTTATATTAAAATAGCCTCAGTTCCGAGTACATTTTTATTGGTATTCTTATATATTGTATAAATTCATACATGTATAAATAGGCAGTTTAAGTACACAGAATAATCCAGTAGAAAATATGATTTATATCTTGAATCTTGATATTTATTTTTTCCTTCGTTTTCTTTGAACAAATCTTTACTCATCACGCGTTTAAAAATGAAGAGAGCTTAATTATAATTTAAAATACACAATAAAATTCGTTGGGATTTATGATGCATTTTAAGTATTTGGCTTTGTTGCTAAATCCTTATTTCTTATTCTTGAAGGTGGTTCTGGTGAATGGTAATGTTAACTGATAACACATACAATTATATGGATTGATTACTGTAGAAGAATAATAATATAGTAGTACTAGGTTTAAAGTTTATAAATAAGTTCCATTTAGTCTAAATCCACAGCATCAGGAACATCAAGTCCTTTTGGAATCTGAAAAAACAATGTATTAGATATTTTATTATTATTAACGTGTAAATTGTAGTAGTTGGAAAAATTTACGAATGAATTCTTAAAAGAGACAATGGGAAAAACAAAATGTCAATAGTCTTTGTCCATATTTTATGAAATTTATCACGAATGTAGTTTTTTTACCATAGCATATCCAAAGTTTTCTTTGAATGCTACACAGTAGATAGAAATCCAGTCAATATCGTTCACAGTGAGATCTTTTGGTAAAACCAATTCGATATCTTCTCCTTGGTATCCTCCAAGAACATCCAAAGTTCCACGTTCATTGGGAATTTTCCGACCAGCGGCAGTATGAATAGTTGGTCCATTTCCAACAAAGAAATAAGCATCTGGACCTGCACCATCATAGAAAAGACTTTGGACGATGAGAGTCCTGCTGTCTTTAACGATGATATTTCCAGATCTTACTCCATGAGCTAAGGTTGCGAAACCAGGAATTATTTTACTCACGGGAGTTTTCTTTGGGATTGGATTCGGACCAGCCTGAAATAATTTTTTATATGATTTTAAATTAAAATATATTAAACTTCAAGTTTCACTTTTAAATATATAACAACACTGGGGGGTTTTTTTTTTAAAAAAAATTAACAGATTAATTTCTTATGAATGATGAGTGTATAGTGTGTGTAAATTACCTCGGATACATGAAAAGCGTATACAAGGAAAAGGGAAGCAAGAAGAAGATTTTTAGGTTGGTACAATGGAGCCATGTTGGATTAAAAGTGGGTACACGAGTCACTGATAACCACAAAATTTGAATCACGTTTCCACAAAACGAGTATGGAAGTATGCAAAATGTAATGTAAAATAACTTCTCTCCAGAATTTAATCACACTAACTTTAAAATAGGAACTGATATTTCAAACATAGGAGATTTGGTTCTCTTCTTCTGTTAGAACAACCGTTCAATTCGAAAGCTATTGTGTTTCTGATAAAGTACTTCTTCTCATCAGGGAATTTAACAATTTTTGTATCATACGGTTAAATGAGAGTTGTAGTATATAAATGTATGGATATTATTATTATTATTATATTCTCCTCCTGTACTGAACTACTTTGAATATTAATGCATTTAAAAGGAATTACAAAGAAAAAGATATACATGCATATAGCGCATCTGGCAAGTCAATCTTGACAGTAAAAGGCAGCAATGCCAAAGTGCCAAAAGAAGTTAAAGAGAGGGTGAGAGAACAAAATCCTGTTTGTCCTGTGCCTTTTGTCCAATTTTGTCAGGTACAAAAAAGAATCAAATTTATACACACATAGACAAACAAACCAAGAAAATACATATCGTTTTCATATCAATTTGTTATTATTGTCGAGAGCTATTGGAAATTTTCATGTTTCTTTTCATTGTTATACATCAATTTATGATAATATTTTATTATACTCATGTATCTCGTGTATGCATAAGGTATAATATACTTGGTCGTTTGAGCTATTAACTAGTGCATTCATCTTTATAAAAAAAAGTTGAACTCTCTGGGTCTCTTAATATTCAAATTATAGCAGTGTAAAAGTCTATGTACTGTGCGTACAATGACATTGTAAACAAAGGATAAAAAGGTAGAGCACATTGACAGTTGCACAACATCAAGTTAATAATTCCAATTGATTTATTTTCTTTACGACTAATTGAACTATGGTCAATTATTCAAAACATGTGTATAATATGTACATTGTACAGACATTACACATGTACTTAATGTGTACATATTGTAATAAAATTTATAGAAGCAACAAGAAGCAGCAGCCTAGAGTGTGAAAGATATAGAAATGCAAATCCAAAAGGGCTTTTGATCCTTGAGTTTTACCCTTTCGTCTCTTTAGAATAAAACAACACAATATGTACATACATAAGTACATATGCATGTATGAATACTCACGACTCAATAATAAATGCAAAATATTGGTAAGTGGTAAGTAAAGTTGAAACTGTAAATTATGCAGTTGTTATCAGTTATATCATTCATTGTCAGATACATAATAGACAACTAATTATTTTCAACAGAATGTTCAATGTCCGGCCATGTTCTGACACATTGTTCTGACTTGTAATAATTTTTCCCTTTTTCTCATTTTCATCAAAGATTTTCTCCTGTAGTTGTTGTTTGTTTGTTTTTATCTCTCTATCTCTCTCCCTTTGTCGAAAGGAAAATGAAATTTACACATTGGTCATCAATTATGCACACACTGCATGATAATAATACAATTTCCTTTTTTTATTCAAATGCGTGTGATTATTGATTCCCATTCCAGAGTTAGAAAAAAAACCACATATCTGTATTGAATTTATCATGTTTCTCCTTCTTTGACATAATATGTATGTATGTATTATGGTAGTGACTTGCAGTTAAACTTGTTTGATACCTTTCTAAATTTCAATTTTTTCCTTTCAGTGAACATGCATGCTTGTGTGTTTTGCTCATTCAGAAAAGAGAAGGAAATCAATTGTCAATTATACTATTTGTATGCCTCACTATTGTTGTTATTATTTGTTCTATGATAAAATATATATAAAAGGAGATGCAATATTTTAAAAATGAAAACCAAAATTCACATCTTAGATTCATCATGTAAAAAACACTTCCGTAACTCGTGCATAGACTGTCGACTTTCTCTCGCGTGTGTGTGCCTCGACTAGAGTGGCATACTCACGCTCGTGTTTAAATTTTATCAGTCCTTTTTTGTACTTGTCACAAACGTAATGAGGCGTCAATTCATGAAAAGCAGTATTGTAAACTCGTTAGAAAAAATTGAAGTTTTCTATAGAAAATCTTTTATACCTTTTAAAAAATGTAAAATTTACAAAACTTTTATTTATAAAAATTACATTGGTAGTCCACGCGATGAAGTGTAAGGCAAAATTTAAAATTTGCATTTGCAAAACTTTTACTGTTATATGTTTAGTAGTAGCTGTTCCATGGACTTTACATACTGAAAATAGTAGTAGTCCTTATTTCATTCACTTACTGCTGTCCAAAAGTCTACAGTCTACATAAATGCAGGTGTGCTAAGCTGCGTTTTTTATTTTGTACAGATATACAAGTATGAATCAAGGATTGTAAAAAGTAAAAATGTAATTTTAAAAGGTACTTGAATGGCAAAGGTTGATTATTACCAGTTAAATATCCCTTCGATAAGATCTGAAAAGAAGATGAGTAATAGACAGTACTTTGTATTCTGTGGCTGTATTCGTTATATGGCCTTACTAGAAAGGGTATTCGTATGTATTATGTGTACACGACTCATATTGTGATGTAAAACATGTACTTTCATACAGTAGACAATTCCATCAACAACAAGCTCTAAGATTTGGCCACATGAATATGTAGCTTGTAAAACTGTTTTACTCTATTACATATTATAATTGGTGATTAATATTCGTTACTACTCTGGATTGAATTGTTCACTTTATATATTTATGCTACAGCTGTGAAATGAATAGCTGCAAGACTTCTATACTATGCTATGTGTACTGGAAAAAAGTGAAAAGGAGTGACCTAGTGCTGACTTTGTCAATAATTATCACATATATGTCCTTATTGTATTATTAGCGGGGTAAATTGATTGAATGATTGTGTCCGTCGTCGGTACAACTGAGCTGAATCATATCTCAGATTTATTTTCCCTAATAGTGTATGGAATGCTATCCAAATTTTATTTAAGGCAACAAAATTTGTTTAATAGTTGTAAAAATTAATACAAATTTGAAGTACATAGAAAGATATGGATATAATGGATGGATGGATACAAAGACAAACAGCTCGAAGGTTTGCCTCGCCAATTCCTTCTAGTTTGGGCTATATTGCTATTGTATGAATTATATCATAACCTTTCATTGAAAATTCCTGTTGTCAGTCAGACCGGTCAAGCAAGTCAAACGTATATTGATAGTATAATATTTTATGTACTATGCGTGCATACTTTACCATGTCCTGTTGTTTTATCTTGAACAGATGCAAAGACAATGAACAAAAATGCTTTATATTCAATTTCCTTGTGACATTACAATTTGTTCACAAGTAATATTTCCCAAAAGAACGTGCAATTTGTAACTGTATCATTGTTATTTGAGACTCTGGAGCTATAAACATGTAAATATATTATAGATACTTGTAACTTTTATATTATAATGGTATAGCAAGCAACTAACTTTGAGGTTGTGTTGGTTTCATATCACTCTTGATTCTTGATATAAATTGGAATCGACACTACTAAAATCTCCAATTACATCAATTTTATGAAGGTTTTAAAACTGAAGGGTGTAGCATAATTATAATTATGTTTACAAGTATTTAGGGTTGCATTCATAATTTATGGATTCGGCAATGGATGCTTTCGAGTTGTTAGTTTGAAATTTATGCAGATTTTAAGAGATATGACTCATTACTCATTATCTATCCTTTTGGTACGCCGTATATCCCATGTTGCAGTTTGAAATGTTGAAATTTGATCTGTAGACTTTGAGCGAGTATTAAAAATTTAAATGCAGTCGTTGAATGTTGTGTATAATAAATAATAATTATAATTATAATAATCACTGGTAATGCGAGAAAGGAGTGTATATTTATGACTGTGTTATAATGTGTTAAATGAATTTTCGTAATTATTTTACAGGCCCTCGGTGTTTACTTTTTACCTGAGAGCATCATCATTTTCACATAATGCATAAGTATGTGTCACATGTTATAAGTATCATTTTTTCAATTTATAATCCGTAATGGATTTTTCCGTGTGACAGGATCATGTCAGCCGTTTTCAACCAATAATGATGTAAAAAAAAATCATAAAGATTTACGTCTGAGCAGCTCATACAGTTTAAATAAAACTCAGACTATAAATTTACTGTTCTATATTTTGAGGTATATATATTTTTAAGTCCTTGTTCAGTACTCAACTAACTATGTAAAATGTGCAATATAGAACAATGCACCGGAGAGTTAATCTTGAGGAGTACAAAGAAATTTTCTTACGTTAATGTAATTATAACTTTCATGTAGTCTTCAGTATTGGAATACTTATGATTATAAAAGTATGGCCCTGTACTGTTATACTTTATGCTATATTGTTTCTGTATTAGCCAGATGTTATGATATGTATATGTGTATAGAAGTCTCTATGTGTGGCCAATGGCCATCTCGAATCATTTTAATAAATCAACAATAATCAGTGATTACTAATTACTTGTAATTGCCTTTTCTTTAGAGGTATGACCTTTGGATTCAATTGCTATTGAACATGTTATAAACTCATGTCTCATGTGCATTTACATAATATATGTATGTTACATCAGGGGAAACTATTTTCTATGTGTTGCTATTTAAAATGAGACAACCAGGTATGTATAAATAATATTCACTTCTCGTGTACTATCTAGTATCTAGTAGATGAATCTTAAATTTGATTGTGAATAATATTTTACTGTCTCAAATGCGATGATGCTTACTCATTTACAAGTGGCCCCAAAAACGTTTTTCTACAAGTATTTTGAATGGATGATGCCCTTATCCTACCCCCCCCCCCTTTGATTCTGAGCTTTATGCAAAGGTCGGAGTGCTAGTATATTGAAATACATCATCAGTGATATAATGTATCACTGATCACATGATATGTATTATAGAGGAGTAATAACAGTAAAGGCTAAGAATACAAATGAGTGATCGAGTTATAGATTAATTGATCCAAAGAACCAGACAGCTTGACGACTTTTATTAAGTTTCCTTGAGAATGTTTTGCATCTCCTACACATTGTACACTGTGTATTAGGTGCATATTGATATGAAAGTTGATTTGTTTTTGAAAATTACACAAATTGTGCACTATATTTATGTTCAAATGCAGTTCAACAGGATGGCTGATTGACAATTACAAATTAATAACCATAAAAACACATGTGTTACATGCATGTAGTTTTCAACATTAAATATGTAAAAATTGGAAATATGGATCCCTTTTGATGTCATGAGTTATAAGCAGTTGAAAAAGTTTTCGCTGTAGATTAGATGCTAAAATGATTGTAGTCGTACAGCTATCTCTTTTTTTTGTTTTTTAAATAAATGGTGAACTTTATTATCATTATTTTTTTTATTTACAATACCAATAGTCAGTCATTCTTACTACCAATCAAACTTCAACATTGTTTATTTTTTTAAACTTAACACATCAGTATAGTAAGAATAACATAAAATGAGCGATACAGGATATAACTTTTGAGGATTAAGAAATGTTGTACGCTCTGTATTTCTCGGAGACAAAATGAGGTATTAACAATTCAAACACACAAAAGTTTTGTTTTTAAAAATCAAACTGTAGTCCTGTTCAGTAAAATATATTATAAGGTATAGATGGAACGCAACTCATCATCTTTACATGTATAATATATGTAATACATGATGTAGCGAGTAAGCATATTTTTGTTGCTTCATTTAATTTAGTATTACAGTATTTAGAAACTAAAAACAATCAAGACTGCTGCGAGTAGTCTTTTTCACGGTACGTAATTAAAAAAATGATGAAATTTTAAACAAATCGAGAGTTAAACACACGACTTTCAAAATTTTTTATCATTTACTTATAAAATCATTTATTCTCTCAATCTATAATATTTCTAACTTATTCAGCAACGACATTCTCTCTTTTCTCTCATACAGTTAAAAAGAATTATGTTCAATAGTCAATAGTAATAGCAATACTTTATATTATTACAATACATAAATATTACAATGAGGATCACAAAAAAATCTCTCCACCATAGCTTTACGACTACTCATTTATACTTTCATCATCATTTTCATATTTGTTTTGTTTGTTTGCACACTGAATCGCTTCCTTGTGTTATATCATAATTGAATTACATGAACGGTTGAATACATAATATTTCACGCACACACATACACATGCGTGTGTGACATAATATACAATAAACAGTATTTATGCTTATTCTATTATATAGTAGTATAGCCTGTACGCTTTCCCTATCTTAATTCTTAATTAGATATATATACATATAGGTATACTACACATAAACTTAATTATTTAGGTTCCATCAAGAAGACTCCGGCTTTGGCCACATGTGGATAAGCCTTCATTCTTTCAAGAGGAATTATTGTCTTGATTGCAGTTGTGTATTGACCTTTGACTTGGGTTTTCATTGCGCTTTTTTATTGTCGCGTCGTTGGGTCAGTACAGTTACCACTATACATTATTATCTTATACTAATCGTATGTACATGAAGTACTACTTATTTTTTCGTATGTATATATATATAATATACTATACACACCCTTAAATATACTTAAAAACTTACCATGTATAGTTTGTTTATTATCTTCTTTGCTTATTGTCCCTAATATAGTGTATTGTAGAATATAATATACATATATAATATATAGTTTTTAAATTTTATTTTGAGGAGCTAACAAAAAATGTACCATATACATAGATACTTTACATCTTCTACAAATATTCCAAATTCAATAATTTTTCTTTTTATGTCTTCTAAAATAGTTATTTGTGGTACTATGTACTTGGTTTAAACGTATATATAAATTGGAGCTAAATTACTAGGGTATAATATACATGCATTATTAATAAAAAACGTTTAAAAGATTAGTGATACATTATGCAATCTGATTGTATGTATCAATGTACAGAGCTATTAGAAAACACTTTGTTTTCAAGTGCAAGTGTTTTAGAGAATCATTTCACATGGATCTTATTGCTTAACAAATGTACTCGCATCTTGTAGTTGTAATTTATTCCTAAATGAAAGTATAATTTTAGATTCATTTTTGTTCTCACACATCACAAAATATGAAAAGTTTGAAAATGTAATTTTAAGGTGTCTGTGTGATGTCTGAGATCCAAAGAAAAACTAATTCCATTCGTTGGTTATAAATTTAATACTGAAAACTTCAAAAAAAAAAAAACATTTTAACCAACTCGATACATTGGTACACACATCAGTTTGATTATATTAATACCAGTATTTACACATATTCACAATTTGTTACCCATTTGCTTTTTCACAAGATAATTCAATTAAATACGCAGCTTTATGACAATATATAACGATTTTCAAGTGGGACAACAGTGTAATGTATTAAATTATGACATTTTCATCCAAAAATGTGACATAAGAAAAGCAAAAATATTTGCATGGTTATAGTTTCAATAAAATAATACATAACATTTTGCTTCAAATGATTGAGGGACATTTATTTGTAAAGGACTCTGATATAAACAAAGGTAAAGCCAAGCACATTTCCAAGTTTTATTTCAATAAAACTGCGCGTTTTTCATAATGGTAAACTGAAAAAAGCACAAGCTTTTTGGAGGCTGAAAAAAAATCATGCATGTAAGACATCTAACTTTAATGAAATGCTTTTTATGAAAATGATAAGTACATAATATTAGGTATGTATAGGTACAGTTTTTACACACACCCCAAAATTTCTCTCATCTCGAAGTTATATTCATTATTGAAAAAGATGACTTTGGGATTGCACTGTAGAAAACGAAATTATGAAAATTGTTGTACCCCATCAAAGAAGTACCAAGTTATTTATCTATTTGCTTGCTATTTTTTCATATTATAGTTTTTTTGTCTTCTAAAGTTTAATATACAAACTATACGTTTGTTACCTCGAGTTTAGATCAAAGTTTGACTGAAATACTATATATATCTATAAATATTTTATTTAATATTTTGTTATGAATAAACCCTAATTATTGATTATGGCCTAGTTAAAGGTTATGAATATGTTAAGTAGATATAAGTTGTAAAACACAACTTTTTACTGATATTTTACATTTCATGATATTTTCGATGATATTATACTGTGTAAAATTCCCAATCACTGTGAGTTGCACCAGTGTATTTCCCTCTACTATAATATTCCTATCAATTCACAGTATTTATGATGAGATGAAAGAAAATGTGTAAGTTTGTGTACATTTTATATATAACGTTGACTACGCTTATTGCGTGTTACGTTATATTATATACTATAAAATGAATAGGTTGATTGAATGAATTTGAACATAATACCTATAAATAAAAGTATGATAATTTTACAGATACAAGAACATTAATGTTTTTACATATTATAATAGTCCCTAAAAACATTCTATCATATACTTATATTATGTGAGTACAAAAGGCCACGAGTTTCCTATTTATCTTATATTTATGGTTTATTGTAGTTATATTAATGATAGGTTAACTGTTAATAATAATTTACTTTTATCATTATATAGCCTGTGTGGTAGAGATATTATGTATTATATGTAGAATGTTCAATGTTCATGCATAAAAACTATGTGTTGTTACGATACATATTGTGGATTAGGTATAGTTGAATGTATAGTTATCGTTATACGCATGGTTATTTTGTTAAATGTAATCATTAAATACAATGATGAATTTTAGTGTAAGATGGTATTTGCATCTATAATTTAACCATATCAGATTTAGGATTTGGATTTGGGACTAAATTTTTAATTTTTACATGTGGGGCAAAATAATAAATAATAATGAATTTTGAATGGCCGACTTTATTTATCAGTATTGAAGTTTTCTCTTTGTCATTTTATTGTAATATATTGATCAAGTTTCTTTTTTTTTGAAAAGGTAATTCCTCTTCTTTAGACGACTTATTTTTTTTTGTTTAACTGCACCTGTAAACTCACAATGGTTTTTTTTTCTTACTAAAGAGAAAAAGTATTTAAAGCTATATTATTATATAGGTTCCCTTATTGTCTGTGTTAAAAAGAAGACACAGAGTATACACTAAACTATAAATACACTGTATTACACATGATTAAATTTTATTGTACAAGTTGCAATTGGACTCAGAGCACCACCCCTAGACTTTGAAAATCTATCAGCAGATATATCAGTAGTAGTAGTATTGTCTTCAAATTCATTAGCTTTTCATTTCATTCAAGTCATATTTATTTTATTGAATGTGAAAGGCATCGTCATTTACTCCATTTCCCGGTCGTCAGTACATTCTACCTATAAATAGTTATCAGTAATCAGTAGGTTTTTTTTATTATTGTCTACGTTATTCTGACATTTTTCAGTATTTTCTTCTTTCCATTCCCTCTTATTTGTCGTTGTTACGTTTGGTGCAAATGTGCTGGTGCACTTAATACATTACTCACAAGTGCTGATTATCGTGCTGAGTGCTGGTAGTGTGCTTTGTGCAAATGTCAACGTGCAATTAGGTTTATCTACGTTAAAATTCTTAAAATTAAAGCAACAAACAATGTGCTGTACAAAAGCATAACATTAACATGCTGTTTTTGAATAAAACGAAAATACTGTGCATATTTTAACACAAAAAAAAATCGACAAAAGCATCTATCAATTATCTCTTATCAAAAGTAAATTAGTAATGATAATAATAATTATTATTATTATTTCTACTGGACAAGACAGTGCGTTTAGAGTTTAGACACCATTTTTGTTGACATTTTCCTTGTGCTATAGCTCCATTATTCTATTAAACTATGTATGTGTAGTATCGTGCTCAAGATAATATATTACTATATGGCCTCAATTTTGTTTCATTTAACTTATAGGTACATGCATCGTTCTTTATACATTATATTATGTATCTTATATGTATATATACACACGTGTATTATATTATTACACCTTAAATATATTAGATTAGATTACAAAGTCTTTGTCATAATAATAATTATTATTACTAATAATTATTGATTATAACATTTTTTAACAGTACAATAATCTGTTTATGGTGGTGTACATATATACAATGTTTTGACAACGAGACGAAAAAATCTCGCCCATCTTCATTCCTCATATGTACGTAATATTAATTAATAAAACATATAATTTATCAATTATCAACCTCTCATAACTTGCTGCTTTTTAGTGATGTGTTAAAAAATAGTCACGTAGAAACTATAGCTATTTTCTCTCTCGTTTTGTAACTTTAAGATATAATAATAGTAATGGTTCAACACACCCCAAACTCTTTCATTCCTTTTTATATGATTCATGTAAAATTAATACAGGACATCGATAATATAATATTATATACTAATATTATAGATCGTAGTTTGTATTACTTACTTCATATGTACATAATGGTAATACGTAAGTATTGTAATGATTGATTAAATTATACATATACGGAACAGTAACACATCTTGTCGAGTGTTTTACAATAGAATTTCTAAAACTTTACATACTTCACACACACGCATACACCTTTCCTTTGTTTCACACAGCTTCAGTATTATTTTAGGGAAATTTTCTTGGAATGGAATTCACGTTTTTGCCCGGTGGATTCTTTTATGTTTTAACATTTATTATGTACGTGTAATTTTTTTGACTGTACAAAGTCTTCTTCTGGAGTATCTCAAAAAATAAAAAAGTATGACTTATCACTTATCAATTATAAAAAGGGAAAGAGAAATTTCCTTGGATGGTATTTGTTTATTTATTTATTTATTGATTCATCTGGAATTATGAAGTTTGGAAGAATAATTTAAGTATGGCAGAAGAAATGATCATCACAAGTGATATATGTAACGGTGAGCTCATTACGACTCCTGCACCACTTGCCTATAAATATAATTTGTAATGAAAAAAAAACAACATTAAATTTAAATTCCATAATTTCAAAGAAGCTTTTCAAATACATTTTCATGAAAAACAAATTTATAGAATCTTTTAACATACCGTTCTCCTTAATCTGAACCCAGCATCATTTACATGTATTTTCCACCCCAGATTGTTATGAGTGTAGCACTGTTTAACAATTAAATATTAGGTCATTTGAAATTTAAATGGATTCATCTTTTTTTTTTGTCATATCCATTGTTTACAATATAATAAAAATTGATACACTTTTCAGGTATGTAATAAATACTAATATATTTTTTCCCATATTTACCTGATAGTAGACAACCTGCAAGGAAAAGTAACAAAAAAACATTGCTATTAGTTATTTATTTGAAGGATAATTTGTTTAATATTTTTAAAACTACTCTTTTATGTCATGTATTTATAAAAAAAAATTACATCAGGCGTATTGACGTCTGGAGTCCACGTGAGGACTGAGGGTTCTCCATCTTCGCACTCTAATCTGAGTGTCTTCATGTACTTTTCAAATGTGTCAGATTCCATTGACTTGTCAGTTGATAAATGTGTCCATTCACAGTAACGGCCAGCTTGAGAAATGAAAATAGTTAAATAATTTTATATTAGAAACTGACTAATTTTCAATTTTTACGTTTACCCCTGAAAAAATAAAAAATGGTAACAATTGATGGATTTAGTTTTAGTTGTCTAACACAAAAAGTCTGAAGAAAAAGGATTTATTCTTTGTACATTGTCAATGGTCATCTAACAATATTATAGGTATTATCAGTTTTTTTAGTAGTTTACCTGTGATTCAATACCCTGAGTAGCATTAACGTATTGCTTTGCATAGCATTTATCAGTGTATTCATTTAAATTTCAACCATTTTGATTATATCATGTATGGTTCACTTTACGTTTATTTCAAGATTTTACCCACAAATATCCATCACACAGAGATAGCTAAATGCATTGCGTGAAATAATTGTTCAATAATAATGGTATAAAGTTTTTGTAATTATTGAATGTTATAATATAGCAAGTCACAAAATCATTAATTGAGTTTGAGTACAGTGGATGAAAAAAGAGAGGAATGGTCAAGTTATAATAAAATGATCAAAAAGTCATGTCAGTCATCTTTTTTTTAAACCTTGTAAGTTCACCTTGTAAACTATTTTTAAACACTCATATTATATATATAGAATGCTCAGTTCATTTCATGTAATATTAGACATTAGAAATCAGGAAGAAATATTATTATAAAAATCATTGGAAGCATAAAATTTTGAATTAAACACATTCATGTATGAAAGATGTCCTAATTCTTAATGCATGAGAAATGTATAATATTAATTTGGTATGTATTGTGTTGAATCATAATAATTACCGGCTGTTGGATATGGATATCGCTGAGTATCAAACTTCACACCAGCATATACTTTTTGTTTATTTC
>JAQGBI010000205.1:0-22698 GCA_034698325.1 Sminthurinus elegans | reverse complement strand
GAAGATGTATGATTTGAACCAACTCAAAACTCAAAATCTAGAACTCAAAGCTCCAGGAAAACCAAAAGCAAAGTATGACATCAAAATCAATGAGATGAGACATTTGTCAATGGCCAATGGAAATGGTTTGGGAATAAAATCAGTGCAGTATCTAGTATCTACATCACAACGTCCACCATCAAGTGAGAAGTTATAGTAAATATAAAGATGGTCGTAGATACCTATAGTTGTTCATTGTTCAGCCTTTGTTGATTATGTACTACGGCCTCAGCTTTCAGTTTTAAAGGAGTTCCATTCAGGTCTGAAATGTCTCCATTTTGACGGACCACCAACCATCAAAACCAACTAGAATTTGTGTCATGTATCTAGTAGAAAAAAGGAATTCTTCAACTCTTTCTCTTTCTGTTTTATTTTCTGTTTCCTTGATCACAATCTCAATCTCAATCGAGCATGTAAAATAAGTCAATACAAATTTACAACACAACTAAACATTGGCCACATGAATGATCAATGACCAATGACCAAACGGTTGGAGGATGAAATTGTCAATGTCCATCATTTATTTATACAGGTCCCAGATCACATCATCACAAAATGACCACAAACCCCAAAATCAATTCTGACGTATGTATATCTTTCTAACTTTCTTACTTTCTTCCTTTTTCTTGCTCTTTTCTACTGAAAATGTACTCTGAGCAACAGACCACGCAAGTTGACCCGCCAAGGCCATTTCACGTCAAATGTCCATCTTGTTTTGTAACTGAGAGTTTGAAATTCTAAATTCTAGATTCTGAATATAAAATTTAAGAGGAGCACAACTTTTCATTCTTTGAGAAAAAACACCATTCATTTCAAATTTGGAATTTCAATGAACTTTGTTTTTCTTCCTTCATATTTTACAATGCTATTTATTTCAAGAATGGCAAAAATGATCGAGTTTTGTCCTTGTTTTTTTCTGCTCCTCTCAGGTTTTTTCACTCAGTCTAATTAGTAAATCAGCAAGGTACGTCATTTGATGTATTAAAGTGAAAGTAAATTATTGAAGAGGCAAAACAAAACTGTACCGTTTTTATTCAAAGCTCTAAAGTTTTTCCTCTTTAAAAACCTTTTAAAATGAATAATGCATAATAGAAAAGTGCTCAGTTCTCAGTGCTCAGTGCTCATGGTTTCTGCCCAAGTAGATCTAAAAAAGTATATTTTGAGTTGTCAATCCAATGGGGATGAAACTTTCGCATGTTCTCCCGTTATGATCATCATGATTATGCTTGTGAATGAAAGAAGGACAATAGGATTGAGTATTGAGCATTGAGCATTGTGCACTGAGCACCAAAGGGTTAACTAGAAGCACTGAAAAAAACAAAACACGCAACGGGTAGAAAGTAGGTAGAAAGTTACAAGAACAGAGCTTTATCTATACCGACAAAAATAGTGAGGTCCCTACAGACTACAGACATTCAACTCGCCCCAGCTCAAGTCACTTCCGTTCAGCTATTCAGCTAACTTAGTTCAGGCCAACTCCAGTCAAGCCAGCCAATGCTTTGACTACATAATGTAGTAATGTAAAACGTAGACCAGTGTCTAGAAATCCGAAATGATCCCTTGGGTATTCCTTGTATAACTTTCACTTTCCCCTTTCTCTGCCTCTGTTCAATGTCTTTCTGCCTATCCACGTATCTGTTGTCCGTCACTCCTCGACTCATCTAAAATTACCAGTTGCATTCTTTGTCCGAGTAGCCTGACTTTTATTATTTACTATAGTTTTATCATTGACATTGACATCGACATCGACATTGGCATTTGAATATTGTATTGCCTTTCTCTTATTTACTTACTTATGGATGAACAAAGAGCGTTATCCACTCTGCTGTGAGTAAAACAAAAGAAAACAAAACAAGGCGGAAATTTTCTCAGAGCCCACCAAATTTTCTCCAAATGCATTTTCAATCATGGAACAAAAGAAGAGTATTAACATGTTTGTACTTGTAGATTATAGATTTTAGTGTACTCTGTGCTGTGAACTTTGTATTGCGTAGCTAACAAAATGTTATTGAGAAAAGTTATAGAGAGCTGAGGAAAGTTAAAACGGTGAGAGTAAAAGAAACAACGTCATAATGGTAAAGAATGGAATGGAATGGAGCTGAGTCAGTCATGCCATGTTATGCTGAGCTGGAGCTCTGTTATGGTGTGAGGAAGAGCTTCACACAATTTCATTAACCTTTCTCTATTTTCTCCTCTATACAGTATACAGTGTGCAGTATTTATAGGGGAAATGGAATGGGAGAAAGTGGTTTGAGTGGTGAAAGTGAAAATGAAAATGAAATCGAAATGGAGAAAGTGGAAAATGGAAATGACGTAATGAAATAAAATTCAAGAGGCAGAGAGAGAGAGAGAGAGAGAGAGAGAGAGAGAGATGGTGTAGGTTTTACATTATGCATAGTTTGTATATTTTGTAGTTTAAAATTTAGTTTAGAATTTAGACTCTAGCCTCTAGAGTAAATTGTAAATTACAAATGACTTTCTCTTTTCTTGCACTAATAATTCAATTTATTTAATTGTACACTCTAAACTACAATATGTACAAGGCGTAGAAGCCTCACAAGTCACAAAAGTGTATCTGAATTTCAGAGCTTTTAAAATTCTGGGAAAATTCACAAGAGTTGTCTCAATTGTTGTCAATTGTCAACTCTTGCACATTGCACATGGACAGCGACAGGATGGAGCATTTTATTACTTTCTCAGGCTTTTACTTAATTTTAAAAGTAATTTGGTTCACAAACATGCCAATTACACCCCATCGGTGGGGAAACAAGGACAAGGATAATTAGTGTAGTCAAGTTGATTAAGAATTTCTAGAAATTTTCCTTTGTTTGTTGTTTACAACAAAAGAAAAGGTAGTTGACGATAAAATTTTCTTTTACACTTTTATTTATTTTATACTTTCCCACAGCTGGAGAAAGTCGAGCAAAACAAAGTAAAAGAGGTAATTTTCCCATTGTAGCTTGAAATCTTTCTTCTTCAAGAAAGGCTTGTCAAAATCAGTGACCAGTCTCAGTGTTCGTTTTCTTCATTGTTCCTTGTACAATGCAATTACATTATACATTTTTGTAATTTTTTGTAATTTTTAAGTCCAAGAGAAAATGCGCACTTTAAAAAAATGTAGAACATGAAAAAGAACAAGAAACATGAAACAAGACAAGGACTCAATGAATAGTCCAAAGTGAATGTATGGAGGGAAAAAAGTACTCCCAAAGGAAATCTCACTTGTACGTTGTTCCTTTTCATCTTCATGTTATTAGTCTAAACTCCAAGTTTGAATTTGTCTCGCTATCTTTCCTTTTTCTACTAAATTTGTCTCCTTTTTGTCTGTCCAGCCATTGGAAAAAATTGGAATATGGTCACGGCTCTCGGGAATGGACCAGCTGCAATATATATTCCATACGCTTCAAATTTCCAAAAGAGTAAAGTATAGTCATGTACAAAATGTGCAATGTGTTTTAAAAGCTAGGAAATTGGGATAAAAACATTAGGAATTTTCTTCCTTTTCTATTGTCTCTTTTGTTACGTTTTACATTTTACTTTTTGACTTTTGCTTTTGCTTTACCTCGCTCAAAATGTCTCTTGACGGACTGGAAGAATGAAAGACTGAAAGATGTGCAATGAAGAAAATTACAGGAGAAGAAATGTGTGTTCAAAAAGTTTCCTTGAGATAACACAAGATGAAATAACTGAGGGACAACGTTTAATTTTATGTACCATGATGAACATGATGACAAAGACAAAGACAAAGACAATGGTGATGGCGATGAAGATGAAGATGAGAATGAGAATCTTGTCCAAATCGGATTTTTTCACGTACACTCCTCAATGCTCAATTCAAGTCTAATCATATGCTCCATCTTTTCATCTCTTTTTCTTATCTCCAGTTTCTCTTGTAAATAGTTTCACTCAGCTCATAACACATAACAAAAATTTAAAATTCTAAACTCCTCTCCTTTTTATTTCATCCCTGATTTCGACTCAGATTTCGGAACTTCTAAAATTTCTAAAAGATTCACCACCACTGGCCGACACATAAAGTAAAAGGCTGATGAATATCTCTGGTTGTAGATATGAGAAAATTAAAGATATGTACACTTTACGTACCATACAATCCTGCAATCTGCAATGTCCATCAAACTTTGAAGAGTTTGGGGAGATGAATTTTGAAATTTGGATGTTCATATGTAAAATTCTCAAAATGGTGAAAACTCTTTTGAAAACCCGCGAATCTTGAAGAGGATGAAGATAAAAAACAATGATGTGGACGATAACAATCAGGATTACAACCTTATAAAACCTTAACTGGACGACTAAAATAATTTTCAAGGAGAAAGTTTTGCATATTTTCACTTTCTCCATCTTCAACTCAAAACTCAACAGTCGTACATTGTTCATACATCTCATTTTAAAGTATGTACACAAGACAAATGGAGCCGAGTTAAGTGGTACAATTTGGAAAGTTGAAATATTTTGTACAGTAGATTAAGAAGAAAATTTGATGGAATTCTTGGATTCTTAGTTCCCAATTCCCGGTTTTTGGTTCTCAGCTCTCGGATTTGGATTCGGAACTTCTTCACCAACTTTTCTACACTTCAATTCAGGGAAAAGAAAAGGAGGACAAGTTGTATAGATTCTAAAATCTACAGAATCAAGAACATGAAGAATCCAAAGAATTTGATGTAATTATACCTAGAAAAGGAAACAAAATTAAAGAAAATTTTAAAGGAAATGATGTCTTTTAGCTTTTGAGTTTTATAGCCATTAAAATGTATCTATAATTTTCACATGTTCAATAGTTTAGAGTCCAGATATTCACATACCTCGTAAATTATATACATTATGTATTTCGTATTTGTGTACACTTGAAGCCTGGTATTGGCTTCGGCACGAACGGAAAAATAAAGACAGAGAGGGGAAAGCAAATCAGAGGAAAGGAAGAAGGTTACGTTGAGTGTTGAGTGTTGAAATTTCTATTTTGTTCTCTTCCATTCCATTTCATTTGGTTTGGCTCGGCTCAGCTCAGCTCTGTTCAGTTGGAAGTAGGAAGTTAGAAGGAAGGAGAGTGAGAGAAAGTGGAGAAAGGAAAGTGTGAGAGGGGAAAAGAAAGATTTAACGAAATTCTCTTGCAGAGTCAATTCAATTTATTCATGGCTTCCTGCTTTTATCTTCCGTCTCCTCCCTCCCCGTCCTCCTCCTTCTTCAACTCCAATTTCTTCTTCCTCTTCTCTTTCTTCATTGGCCTCTTTCTCTGATTTAGATAAGGCGTTTATCGTGCGAATGCTCTTTCCTCCTCACTTTCTCACTCTTTCCTTCAAGGCTCCCAAATACCAAATACTTTTACCTTCATCATCACATTTGCTCTCCACTCTCCACTCGCTACTCTCTACTCTCTACTCTCTAAACTGATGAACACTGTACTGTACTATTATCTGCTCTGTCTTGTGTAGTGAATTTTGCATTGAACTCGTAATATATTCCAACCTCGTCCGTCTTTTCTCTTCCCCCTGAAATCGACATGTGATTTCAAATCAAGATACATAGATATACAGTTAGATGGATACATAGCAGATAAATATTCACAACTGGCACTGGCACTGGAAACGGTAGTAAACCTCAAGTCAGATACAGAGAAAATGCATAATGTAACAGAAAACAGCATGCATAAATGTTTGTGTTTGTATCTGTAGCTGTGTATGATTATTATTACTCTTGTATCTTGTAGAAATTTTCCATTGGATAATTCTTTACGGTGTTTGCTTTTCACAGCACAGCTTCTCTCTTATCATCACTTCTACTACTGCTGCTGGTAGTTTAATGTTAGTAGTCTTTTTCTCCATATCTCTTTTATCTCCTTCTCCAATGTAGATACATATTTCTTTATTTATTTATTTACAAAACAAATTTGGTAAGCGGTAAGCTATGCATTTTCATTTTCCTCTCCTTTCCCAAGTTCATTCGTGTGTTCATAATGATAATGAAGGAGAAAATCCATGCAAAATGTATATTGTACATTGTACAATGCTTTTATAGCTTAAAATATAAAGGACAATCTTTGAATGCTCAAACAAACAAAACAGGAGGCAAATAAATTTCCATGTAAAATGTAAAATACTGGAAAGAAGAAATTTTACGACTGATTTAATTCCATTGAAAATTAACAGGATTTTAATGACAACGGACAAAGTCCGTCGTCGGAATTATACAATAAAATCTAAACTTTGTTACTCAAAAACTCTAATGTAGAATGTAGAATAAACTCTCAACACAAGTCAAACAAAGGCCGATGTTTATAAAATAATTCATAGATAATTATGCACTTGGCATAATATGGAAAATAGAGCTAAAGTCATTAGTAGAATCCGAACCCAAATTCGAATCAGAATCGTAATCTGTAATGATAATAATAATTTATACTAGAGAGTATTTCATACGCATAAATATTATTTGTTTATTTCTGCTTTTGTACTTGTCTTTGTATCAGAGATCAAAGTCACTTTGGGATTTTCAATAAGTCCTTGACCTTTTTACGTCTCTGCTTGACTTTGCTTCATGCAGCTCTGCCATTGAGTAGCGCCATTTGTAGCGCACGTAAAAAACGTATAATAGATAGAAATGGAATGGAATCAATACGAAGCAAAATACGTAGAAAAAAAAATAAACAAGGAGTTCAAGGTGAATACGAAGGAACAAGGCATCGTATCGTATGAGTAGTGAGTATGCTGCCCCCGTTTATTGTCCATTGTCCATTGCCCATGACCATAAAGTAAAATTTTAGATTGAGATTGGGGAATCGGAGCATGATTAAAGGTATATTTATGCTCCATATTCAATCTCTACGTTTCTCTCTCTCTCCCTTTCTCGGTTCTGTCTGGGGGAAAGCAACTTTATGATTATGATTATGGATGATGTGTGCAATGAGCAAGGAACAATGAGCAATATGAGTTAGACTCTCCATGTACTCCAAATAGATACATACCTATATCAATATTGATACGGAACATGACCACATTCCATATGGTCCAATCTCCAATCATATGGCTCACTTGATGAGAGAGAAATGGGGAATTGAAGAAAGGAAAGAAGAGAAGGAACAAGAGAAAGTGAGGAACGGCATTTTGAAAAATGAAAGTGAGATTTGGTCATTTATTATCGCTATCGTGTTCATGTCAGCGTAAAAACTGAATTAATACGTTATTTAGGCAACCCGGTGCTTTTCCCCACTTTTCTCACCTCTTTTTCTCTCTTTTTCTCTGCCTCACTCGCACAGACAGGCAGACAGACAGACAGACATCACACAGCTGGACTCTTTCACTATTTCACTTTGATCCTAGATCCTACAAACCCAAAGAGTCTAGAACAAGCAGCTTCCAACTATGAACAAACAGAAAGAGAGCCGAGTCGTGGCAATAAAATCAACGGCAGTAAACGTAAAAGCCAGGACTGAAATACAGTACAGAGTAAAACTCGAGTCTGGAGTCTGGAGAGTACATGCTGCATGCAGGTTCATAATTCAGAATACTGGGGTGTACGTGGAATTTATAGAGCAAACTAAGGACTACACTGTGAATTACAGTGTACAGACTTGTGGTGGGTTTGGCTTGGTTTTGTTGGAGTTTTATGTGGTTTTATATGTAATCATCACGTCAATTTTCCTTTTTTGTACACAAAGTGAAAGTACAGCGGGAATAGCGTAGAAAGTCCAGTGTAGATTGCAGAATGTAGAGGGTAGAGCAAAACGCCGTAATTTTGCCCTGAATTTTTTTAAAATCACACAAAAATGACACTTGAATCTTGACTTTATACTTTAACCTACCAGCGCATCCACAATCAAGTAGCAAAGATAAAAACACGAGTCATAAGTTGTAACTTTTACTGTGTAAAATTTTTTGAATGCATAAAAAACTCTTCTGTTTTCTTGCGCTTCTTTTTGTTTTTTGCGCTTTTTTTGTTTCTTTTTTTTTGCTTTCAAATTTATAGTATAATTCTACCGCTAATAAATAAGGATGCTTTGATACATTCAAAACAATGATTCGAGATAACATAGACATGCAGATACCTTTAATATGGAAACATATCACATCTTTTATGTGCAGTTTAGTTTTCGTACAATAGCAAAAAAAGGGCAATGTGCATAACATGCATAAATATTACATAGAAGACATGCCGGTCCCATTTTATACTGTTTTTGTTATGTAGAATGTAGCATATGATGTATCAAATTTGGTGGTTTGTAGCTAAATATTATTGAATGTAAATTGTTTTCCCCTTTCTAGTTTGCAGTTTTCAGTTTTTGCTGTCGATGCTGTTTACTGTTTATTGTTTACTATTTACACTCTTTGCTGTTTGCTATCTACATCCCCTTTGAATGCAAATTCCCATGTTTTCATATGCACAAAGAATATAGAATGTAGATGCATAAAAATGGTTTGCTGTTTCTTTTCCTTTTGTTGTCCATTTTCCATTCAAAACTGGGGAAAGTGAGGAAAATTGAAAGTACATGTAGAGGAAATACTATGTATTATATTTATATTCGCACACACAAATAGAATTAGAAATAGAAACCAAAGTGCATTTCCACACACGATACATTCATGGTCCGAGTCCCGGAAAACCGTAAACCATAAACCATAAACTATGAATAAAACCTTGTTCCGTTTTCACATCAACCATCAACACATATCAACACACATAAACTAAACTAAACCAAACCAAACCGAGCTACATTCCATACCACATGGAATAATATAATACAAAAACATTACAAACACTTTGAAAATTGCATTGAAACAAGCAACATCAACAAGGTTGACACGGTCACTTCTCATAAAAATTCAGAATTTAGAGTACAAAAACGATGAAATATGTACAAAATGCAAAATGTACAATGTACAGCTTTCTCTTTTAAACATGATGTAAACGAAACAATAAACATTAAAAATATGTCCACGTTGAGCATTTGACTGTATACTATGGGGCTACACTGTACATAAAAACCACTTGAATACTTGAATGTTCACACATAAATATCACAGTAAAGCTTCTAAGGCTTTTGTATATTTTATATTTTGGCCGAGTTGTTTTCTGTAACTAAAGAGCAGAGCTGTAGAGCAGTATTGAGGAGTGGTAGAATTTTCATTGTTATTGGTATTCAGATGGGAGGACTTGGATACGGGAGGATGCGATCATGTGGGATATCAAATGATATGATATGTGTCCGTGTTTGTGTGACGGTATGCAGAGAGTTCAAGTTGAAATGTAAATTTGAATACGTGTGTACAGTGTACGATGTATAGTGTGTATATTTGAGTCATTTGAGTGTGAATGTGAACTAGTGTGTCGTGTGCGTTATGTGTTGTGTTGTGTGTTGTGTGTTATCACATGAGAGGATGATTCATATTCCTATCACACTATTATTATCATACGCTTCACTCCGTTTATTCTTCCATTTTCTCACTTTTTGTGGTCTTTTAGATCCTAGATTCTAGAGTTTTTGAGTCTAGGCTCTAGAATCTAGAATCTAGGATGTAGAATGAAGAATGAAGAGTTTTGTGAGTGTGTGTGTGTGTGTTTTGGTCGGTGAGATAAGGGTGGAGTTTGTTTGTAATCGACACAATTTAATGTGCCATCTGAGGATCAAATGGAATTTTTTAATGGTGATTTGCGTCATTTCACTCGTTTTACGACTTTCCTTTTTCTTTCTCAATGTCTAATACATTTATACTTGCGTATCTTTAACCCCACTGTCTCTCTCTTGTGGTCTCTCTATCTTTCCGTCTCTTTGTCATTTTTGCACTTGTAGTCATACTCGAGCTCGTGCTTGGTTTCGGTTTCGGTTTCTTTTGCTTTCTGGTTCTCGTTTTGGTTTTGGTGCTGGCTCTTCTCCTGGTTTTTTATACAGTGTGCTACTTGTGGCAAAATTGGTAAAAATGAGGCGAGGACAACAACAAGAAGGAGATGGAGAGATGGGAGAGCTGAGAGATGTGTAATAATGTACAAAAAGTTATCTGTATATAGTGTACATGTCCTATTTTTTATCATAGTGCTCAGTACTCACACAATCCATTATGTATATAATATTACTTTCACTTTCACTTTCTCCTTTCACTCTTGCTTTCACCACCATAGTTTCTACTCTTTTTATTCTAAATTCCAGAAAACACACAAAAAATGTACACTGTACAATGCACAATGCAGAAGGATGCGCCATTTACCGTTTACCATTTACTATTTACTATTTAATACTTACCGCTCCCTTACTCCCTCACTCTTTTACTCTTTCCCTCCTTCACTCGTGACTGTAAATCGCGTGTGCTGGTTGGAATTTTTCTGGTAAATATCTAAAATAACGGGAAGAAAAAGAGGGAATTATTTAAGAGGATAAAGTATGTACATACAAGAAGTATTTGGAGTGTAGGGAGAAATTTGACAACATGACCTTTTCTCCAAATACTTAAAAATATTATTCATTGAATATTTTTCATATAAATAATGTAGGAGGGAAATCTCCGGCTCCTGCCTCATGAGTTTTTCTGGCTGATTTAGAGGAAAAACATGTTTATTAGTTCTCCATAAAATATAACCCTTTCTGCATTTTCCCCCCTTTTCCTCATACTTTTACTTTCCTCTGCACTGTTTTCTATTCTGCTCTGATGTATTCTGCTGTGGTGGAAGAATTCAAGGGATTTTTATTAAATATCTGTAAAATGTTTCTCCAAGTTTCCTAGAGTATGTATGCACACGAGTGTGTATAGATTGCAGATGCACAGTGTAAGTTGTACACATTTATCGTATTTGACCCAGCTGTCTATCTCTCCATCTCTCACTCGCCATGTATATTATATGAGTGCACGTTGCACGTGTTTGAAAGGATGAGAGCGGTGAATCAAGTATTTTTATATTATGGGGTTTATGGAGGTTTCATTACATCATCGCCATCATTATTGTTGCTCATTCACACACAATTTTTAATTTATTATTCAATTTTAAAAGTGGATATCTTTCTCCTCAATCTTGGTTTATGTTCTTGTGCTCCAGCAGAGTTCAGCTTGGTTTGGTTTGTTTCTACTTTCGTTACTCTTTACTCTTTACGTTTTGAAACCTTAGGATGTTTTTTGAATTTTATGGTTATAAAATAGAGAACCCTGAGCATTGAACACTCACACTCATCGCTCATCATAAGATGACTCTAGTTTTATATGAGGACATAAACTAGATATAAAATTATAATGTAGGCAGTAGACACTAGACAAGGTCGATGATGGGAGATGGGGTCGTGTGTGGCACGAACATGAACATCTCCAACACTATCAACTCAACCATGAAACATGGAATGAAGTATTAGAGTAAACAATTTTAACTGCCTCTCTCTCGCTCTCTCTCTTTCTCTCTCTTCAGCATTCTCTAGTATCTTGGCTGCATCAGTAGAATGATGATTAAAGAGCTTGGGAATTGGGAATTTCAAAATTGTAGAAAAATTGAGACCAGAGACTCAGACAGAACATTCTCTGTCTCAATACTGGCTCAAAATTCAAGTCTCTACTTTAGAACTATAGTCATTTGAATCATTGAAACAAGAGGTACAGATAAAATGAAACATGTTTATCCTACAAAAAAGACTGTGATATTTTTTTAGTCATCACTTGTGAAAATTTTATACTTTATTCAATTTGAAATTCCTCTCACATTTATTGAAATTCCATTGATTAAATTGGCTTACAAAGTGTAATTTGATCAAAATACAAAGTTGGTATAAAGATTTTAAAACAGAATGTCCAGTTTTAATAAAAATAAATTGTTTCAATGAGAGAAAAAATTGTGTGAATTCTGTTTTTCTGTTCCCAGCAACAAAAGTATAAAAATATTTGGAGATGATGATAAGATGATAATAATAATAATAAAAGTTCAAACTGCGTAATGGTAATATGAAGGTCTTTGGTCAATAATTCAAAGGTTTTGCTGTCATTGCATAAAATAAATAAATAAAATTTCCTTGCATCGAGGTTGACTCGACTTCCTCTTCCGTCCTCTGACCCCAGACCTCCGAATTCCGAAATTCTTTCATCAAGTTCTTTCATCATTGATGTATCTTCTTTCAACTCACCTTTGCACTCCTCCGTCCTCCATAAAAGTTTCAGAGACAGTTCAAGGAATTCAAGGGAAAGTATCAAAAAAAGAAAAGAGGCACAAGACATGTACAACGTACATTCACGCGTGCTACCCTTTTTATTGCACGTACTACGTACTACACATCGTACACGTAGCTTACGTAGCGTACACATCTGACATGTCATATCATTCATCATTATAATATGAATCTTGCATTTGCATTTTTTATCTGGCTATTTATACCACTGTATCTACAAATGTCTGCACTTAGATAGATAGTAGATAGAGTGTCAAGAAGAAATTGAACATTGAACATGCTCAATGCTCAATGTTCGAGGTTTGAGGTTCTATTTACCGTCACACCAGCTCATAAATAAATACTCATGTTTCTCCTGTCTTCCTCTCATCAGTATTCATTGAATTATGGATTCTCCGCAATGTACAAAGAGACAAGAGTCAAAAGAGCGAGGGATAAACCAACAACTTTTGTCCTGTTTATTTATCTAATTATTATTAAATGGGGTTCAAAGTACAGACATCAAAGTTCAAAGATCCAGCGTACTCATGTTCACACTCACAAATCAATACTCAGTACTCAGTGTACACAAATTCATATTACACTGACAAATATCCAATATGGTTTTTTAAGTGTTTTACATAAAATTTTACAGATACAGAGAAAATACAATAATCCATAAAAGATACATGAAACCCATTAAACATGGAAACCTTGAAAAATAGATATTTAATGTAGCATGTCCGTTTTTTATCTATTCCCTTTTACAGGTAATGTGTTCGTGCTTGTTGCGATATGGACGGAACGATCTTTACACAACGTTGCCAATTATTTGATCTCATCACTGGTGAGTCATAGATAAAACAAGTACTTTGTATTTTTATACTTTACCAATGAATTCTTCTAATGAAGTAGCTCATTTTAAATCTTGATGTTTTTTTTTGAATTTTAGGCCGTGGCCGATCTTATGGTCGCCTGTCTGGTAAGAAAGTATTCATAGCTTTTGAATTTTGATGTTAAATGGATTGAATTAAATCCAAAATATGTTGCACATTTATTTAAATTTTTGGTTCATTTGATTTGATTTACAGGTCATGCCATTAGGTGCCGTTTATGAGGTAATGCAAAAATTGAATTCTAAACCCTGAAAATACACATTTTTATAAATTTTAGATTGTAAAAATAGCGAGTAGAATCATACTGAATTATATAAGGGGGTTTCGTAACTTTTTAGTGAAAGAGAACGCTTTTTTTTTGTCAAAGTTTGCCTTCTTTCAAAATTTAAAGCTAAAATTCAAAAATAATAATATTATTTCTATCAGTTTCAATTTACATTTTACTTGGTATTGAAAAAATGTAACATGTTTTTGTTAGAACAGAACTCCTCTCAAGCTTATAAAAGATTAAATATTTAACCTGAGATACTTTCTTACCTAATTGAATTTTTAAACTTGAATTTTAAATGTCACGCTTGAAAGTTGAGCAGAAATATGTACAAAAGTGGAGAAGCAAAAAAATTACTTGAAAATATCAAAGGAGTTTTAAAGACAAAACAGAATTCAAACAAGTTTATTTCTAGCTTTCGGTAGAAACTCCTACCTTCTTCAAAACTTGAAAATACTTGAAAATACTTGTAGTAAATGTTACATAAACACAAACCGAAAATCATTCAACATGAATTCATGTCTAAATTTGATATTTTGTTATGGTTGTCTGTAGGTGACTGGGAAATGGATTTTGGGCCCTCTTCTTTGTGATATGTGGACGTCTTCAGATGTACTTTCATGTACAAGCTCCATACTCCACTTACTCTGTATAGCTCTGGACAGGTGAGTTTATTTTTTTAAATGGCCATGTTTAGATATAGGAGTACTTTATCAAAATCAAAATAGATACTTGACAACTTTACCCAAAAATACCAAAGCACAAAGTATAAAGTAAAATCCAGTTTTTTTTATTTCTGTCTCTTTTCTATTTAAAAATCATAAAATATTGAATACGCCACAGCCATTTTCTTGTAAACAGTTAATAGATACCTTTTATATTCTGTAGAATGACTTTCCCATTCCACTTCCAAACCCAAGTCCAACTTGTAGCATTTTTCTTAACAATAATTTGATGTGCGTTCCCTATTGTGTAACATTCTCATTTCCCCACATTTATTTTAGATGAGTTTATTCCTGTGACATTTGACATTATGGTGTATTGTGTATTGTGAATTCTCAAGTTGTCGTCAATTCAAGTTGGAGTTGAGTCTAGTCAAAATTCCATAGTTCTATTCTATTTATTCTTCAACTAGAGTTTTGGTTTTCAAATAAAAGAGAAAGTTCTATTGTACATTTTGCTTCGTACAACCAATAACAACATTCACAACGTTTGGAGTGGAGGGATTGAATGAGTTGGTGAAACGAAGTGAAAAAAGGTTGGAATAGAATCTATTTTTTTTCATTCATCGAAGCATTTCAAGTTGAAACTGTTTTTGAAAGTTGATGAAGCTCAGTATGCAATGCATCTACAATCTACCACCTATGACATTCAACATATCTTTGTACTGTGATGGAAATTTGTGTAGAGTTTACTATAAATACATTTATTTTTCTACTTTGTTTCTGTTTTTCTATTCTGTTGCTTCCTATTGTTTGTTTCATATCATTTGTGAAAAGATGCTCGTCTCAAATTACCATAATTAATGTGTTTTCTGCGTTTTAGATTGAAATGAGATGAAATAAACAAAACAAAGCAGTGAAAGTACAGTTTTTTCTCAGATTTTATTTGAGACTTTGAGCTTTAAAGAAGCGTAAACACCATTATACAAATTTTTGCACACTTATCTGTACTTTTCTTCTCCTTTTGTTGAGACTTGAGAAGAATTTCACTGCAGTTACTAGTACTAGATAAATATTAAGTTTGTGCATTTTCCTCTCCTATTTTCCGAATGAATGAATAAATGAAATAAGGAGCGAGCAAATAAGCAAGCTGTTATCATTTTTCCAGTTCCAGCTCTGAATGAAATAAAATAGAACACTAAATGTATAATATAATGAATAATGAACCGTAGCAAAACAATAATATCCTAACAATAAAATGCACGGTCACAACAGGGAATTCACACAACAGCGAAGAATTAAGCAGTTTACAAAGGGACGAAGAAGTGAATTTCTTATGCGTTTTACAGTTGTCTGTTTCTATAGTTTTGCCTTGACATTTGACATGCTCCCTTTATTCAAAATTCGTAATTTACGCATATCCTATTTTCAACCCTCCTAAATTATTAAATTAAAAACTGAGTACAGATTAGGACTACGTATTTTCCCTCGGATCTTCAACCTGATTTAAGTAAAAACTGAAAAAAAGAGAAAGTTCTGGACCTTCTTTTCACCATTTTGTTATGATATGAAATATGATTACAGAAGAAAGTACATGTATTTAATTTAAAATGTCAACAACAACCAACATGTATTCCTTTGAAATTTAAACAAATGCTTGAAAATAGATGAGAAATAGATAAGATAAATAGATAAGAAGGTCTCTTGTAAATTGAAGCATTGAAATTTAAATTGATTCCGAATTGGAAAACAAACTGATAAGTTGGCAATTTCAATGTCGATTCTCGATTCTGCATACTCGAGCATTTTGGTTGAAAAGCTAAAATATTAAAATAACTTTAACCTCATTCTCGTAAATAGACTTTTGAGTTTTGAGTTAAAAAGTTTGACGCGTGTTATAAAATATCATGTAAATTTTCTTGTGTTACTAACCTTCTGCACTGTGTTTTTCTTATTTAATGGAATTTTTCAAGTGTACAATGTACAATATACATGGTAAGATGATGAGATGATTGAAACTCAACTATCTCAAAAAATCTTCACATTATAAATTAGGGCTTCGGCAGACTATTCCGTCTTAGAACTTTATCTCACACTTGTAATTTCTACTGTCTTGCGAACAAAACTCGAGTATTCGAGGACTCGACTATATACTTGAGAAATAAGACTGAAGAAAAATATATCTTTAAACCTTTTCAACCTGTGAGTGTGAATTCTACTGAATTCTGAATTATAGTCTCGGAATTGAAAACTGTGGTGTAATAAGTAATAAAAGAATATGGGACAAAAAATTACCACTAGATAGTAGATACTAGGCAGATACTTGATCATTTCCACTACTCCAGACTCCCAACTCCCAACAAATTGTGTGCTGACTTGTCTCCTCTCCTGGAAAAATTGAAGAGGATGATGGTGATACTTTCCATTTTCCATCTTTCATTCGCCTGTTTTAAGACAATTTCAATTTATTCACTCTCCTCTCATTCCTTTTCTGTACCTTCCATCTTCCATCCTCCACATGAAAGCACGTGTTTCAAAATTTAAAAACATGTTATGAACTTTGGAGCTGTAAAAAGTATAAGGCGTCAATTATACATTATACAAAGGAGGAAAGTGGATTCACTAATGAATATCAAATATTGAATTTATTAAAGTATTTATACTTGTCCCAGTAATAAATTTTCAATTTCCCCAACCACCTCTCAAATCACAAATTTTCATGGTTTGCTTGTTTCCGTCTTTAGTCGTCAGTGTTCAATAAATTCTGAGACTGAATGACGCCAACGTCAATGCCACTCCTACGTATACACGTACGGAGTATCGAGCATTTATGTGTACATATCGATACGTAATTAAATTACCGTGTAAGAGGAGAAAGTGGAGAGTAAAAGGGGAAATGAAGAATTATTTCAAATTTCAAGACTTGTAGAACTTCTCTTCTTGGAATAGATGATAAGTGCTAAATGAACAGAAATAGGAGCTCTATAGATAAGAATTCTTGATTTGACTGTTCAAAATTGACTACTTACTCAATACTCAACAAATTGATAATGATCATAGTAATTTTTTGGTCGTAAATGGTACAATTATTTATTTATTTATTAAATGTTAATTGATTTTATCTTGTGTGTGTTTGTGTAGGTACTGGGCTGTGACGAATATAGAATATATTCATAGTCGAAATCCACGAAGGATACTGGGGATGATAAGTATAGTGTGGGCTGTATCACTCCTCATCGCAATGGCTAATTTAGGCTGGAAGGACAGTCAATGGCAGGCGAGGATAGAGGCTCAAGACTGTATAATAAGTCAAGAATTGGGCTACCAAATTTTTGGAACTGTTGCCTCTTTCTACCTCCCATGGTATGCAATAAAACAATCAATAATCAGTTATGATTTGCGACTTGAGAATCCTTTTCCGACTCTTTTGTCTAAAAGTTATTCGGGTTTTCATGAATTTTGATTATGAACTTTTGGTTTTTTCTTCTATCACTAAACAAAAAATGTAGCGTCCTTCTCCTATTCCTCTACTGGAAGATTTTAAAGACGGCCCAAAAAAGAATACGTCGACGACATAACCATGGTAACACTATGAATACCTATACCAAACCCGAGTCCACAATGACCACCTCCTTCGCCACCCAAAACACTATAAATAAGGATATGAACAGCGAAGTCACCTGTAGTAATGAAGCCACACCCGTGCACCAAACCAAACTCATTGAAACCAACAATGAAGCCAAGAGGGAGAGGAAGGCTGCCAAAACATTAGCAATCATCACTGGGGTTTTTGTCGGTACGTATAAACATTCCTATTTTTTCTATGTACCATTTAAATTGAGAAAAATCACTGGCAGTTACAAAAACATCAAAATCTCTCTTTATAATTACTGTTATTGGTGTTTTTCCACTGTGTAGGTTGTTGGCTGCCGTTTTTCATTCTGGCATTTTTGTCTCCATTCTGTGCTCCAGACTGCCTTTGGGGTGGTTTCGTCATGTCCTTATTCGCCTGGCTGGGCTATTTGAATTCTACACTAAATCCCATCCTCTACACAATCTTCAGTCCGGACTTTAGAAGAGCCTTTAGAAAAATACTAATGTGGGGGAAAGGCAACAGTTATAAAAATCGAGCCGTCAGCTTGTAGTCCATGGTGATGGTAATCAATACTAAAAAATTGCAATGATAATGATAATACTTGTTAATTATGAATACAGTATATTTAATTGATAATTATTGTAATAATAATTATTACGATAACGATAACGACGAGGTGGTCGATGGTTCCTTCCATTGTTTGCAATCAAGTTAATCTAAATCAGGAAGTAAAAAAAAAGAAAGAATATTTTAAAAAATTTACAAATGCAACTGCACACATATACAAAAAAACTACTGAATACTATTGAAACAACAGGAGAACACTTGTAATTTGTACACTATACACTATACAAATACTAAACATATTACTATATTATTGTATATTATATATATTATACTCATCGCCATAAATGTTCCTCTTCCTGTTGTTCTTTCTCGTGATTCTCGAATTTTTTTTACAAAAAGCCAACTAGTTGACTAGTTGGAAGACTAAACTAACTAATTAATTACTAATTATTAATGATACACCAAACCAAACGGTACACCATACGATACGTGTACATAATTAGTAATTAATAATACAAGTAGGAAACATTATATTTAGGCTATTTATTTCAACTTGTTGTACCATAGTGAAGGAAAAGAACGATGGATAAGTTATCTATAAGGTGAATGATGTTCAGCCAAAACCAAAGTCGAAAGTCAAATATATACAAGTATAAAATTAGAGTAATAATAAATCAACTACAAATTTAAAACTTAGTGTTTATAATAATATACTTTACATATTTATTATTTGTCGTCCTTTGTCACTTCCATTTTGTAAACGTTTTATCTTGGATCTAGAATCTAAAAGTAGGAGAAAGCGCGAGTATATATACATTTGGCGTCGTACCTTTTTTTTGTTATCTACTTCTTTATGTACATATGTAGGTATGATAGAGGTAAAAATGATTTTGCTCAATCAATAATATAAATTTTATTATAGAAATCATGTTTATGTGATTCCAATGAATAAATCAAATACAGTAGACTGTATACTAATCGTAATCGTAAGAATATAAAAGATCCAGCATCCCGCGTTATGTCAATCAAAGATCAAATCAAAAGCGTCAAGCACAGCTTTTGACTCAAGCATCAAGCATAATAATGATAATTGAAAAAGGTTATTAAATGACAAAAAATGGACAACTTCATATTTAAAATAAAAATATCACAAAGTTTTTTTTTCTTTTTGATAGAGCTTTTAAATTGAAAGTAGTTGTACAGACCACAGACTATGAAATTCTCAAACCGTAAAGAAAGAACATAATAATTGTATATTTGCATGAAACACTAATAATTTATTTTCTATAGATGTGAGATGTGGCAACGTTGCACTCCTATACTAGTATATGCCACTGATGAAAGTCTTTCATTTTTCATGCTTTGAAACTGTAAAACTTTAGGTTATTAGTTATTACACTAATCATTGCAAAAATTGTCATTTACCTGCTAATAAAAATAGTTACAAGATTTTAATTTAGAATTTTGTTGACTTGAAATATTGATTGTAATTATAGAATTATGATAAATGCAGTCACAGGTGAAGGACAGGTACAAAAATGTTATAACTATACTCTACTAAAACTATTGTATTTTATATTTTACTTGACAAAACACCTTATTTGTTACAAAAAAAATATGGCTATATTTTTATGTGTACCATAAATTATGAAGCATATGAAGCAGGTCTGTTTAAAATTGAAAATGCAGTGCTATATACTCAGTACACTAATTGTAAGTATAACCACTGCTACTTGATATTGATATTTACTATAAATCTTCAAAATGACAAGATGAAAAAATACATCTACAACTACACAAATTATTCTTATGGACAAATAACTTGTGCTTGAGAGTCTCCAAGTCCACAAGTTTTTGTCCATAATAATAATATGATATATTGTTATAAATTGTACCGATATAAAAGATAAAAGTATATTCGTATAAAGCGCGTGTATCTAACTGTAATAGATATGTACAATGTACTTATAAATTTATGAATGGATTGTAAAAAGAGTTATATATAAACATGATGAATGCTTGTGATTTGTGATTCAAATGTTCGAGAAAAGAACATTATATTACAGAAAAAAGAATAAATAAAATGAATAAAGAGTTTATTATTTGTAAAATACAAATACAAAATACAAGTACAAACAGAGAATCAACAGTCAACAGACGTTTTTTCTCAGTTGTTTAATATTGAAGATTGAGAATTGACGTCATGATTTTTTTTCAGAAATTTTTGCATAAATCATGAATCATGAATCTGAATATACAAATATTAAATCAAGGTCCATCCTTTTTATAAGAAAAATTTAATCTCATCATAAAATACTCTTGTTTAAAATCCTTGACTATTCACTACTCAGTATATTTTTAGTATTCATTATAAAAAAATAAACATGGAAACTAGATTCTAGATTCATCCTTTGATCTTTTTAATTCTCCATATAAAAAATATAAAATGTGTTTGATTCTTGAGACTCATACTAGATAATAGACAGATTATATTCACATGTCTCATTTGTTTACCGTTTATGTCTTTATAATTGAATATGTGTTCAAGTTGGAGTCTCCACGTGTTCGTCATTGAGACTTATTTGTTTTCGAGCAACTTGGCGGCATCCTGAAATTCAAAGGAACAAGAGAGAGAGAGATGACGAATGAAAATCAACTGATCTGAAAAAGTCAAAGTCAAAAAGTTCCAATCAAAGATTGGCGATGTTGATGTGCGTCGTGGATGAGTTACAAAAGCGATATTCATAAAAAAAAGTACTACTTGCATCTTCTTTTCCTTCTTTATTTCTTTCTTTCATTGAACTAACGTTTTTTTGATCATCAGTTTCAGTTTAGATAAGCAGATAAAGAACAGCTGGTTCAAGTTGAAGTTGGAAAAATAAACAAAACCAGCATTTGATTCCCAAATTCATTATTTGCATCTATTTTATGCATAGTACATAATATGATTTGTCTCATATAATAAAATGCTTTTGTATACATGAAAAGTACATAGATCATTGATGTCGGCTTTTCCCCTTTCTTCTTCTTGTGATGTGCTAAAGATCAACCTATCTTCTAGATACTAGGATCTAGATACTTGTTTTATTTCAAAGAAATTTCTAGTGAATAAAACACTAGACGTAAACAAACAAACATGAAACATGAACATCATCAAATTCATCAACAACACACGTTTAAATTTTAAACCTTCATGTTTCCGACATAAAAATAATCAAAGGGAGTAAAATAAGCTCATTATTTCATTCTAAAAAGCTCCACGGTTGATTTCTAATTTCTAATGCAGCCATTATACAAAACAAATTGCCTTTGACAAAAAATATACAAAAAATGAAGGTTTTTTTTGCATCATTTCTCCTTATTCAAAATTCAAAATAGCCAAAGGCCTAAAGCTTATGTATCATCTATAGATGATAAACAGTAGACACAAGTAACAGCAATATGAAGTTGATATTTGACATTATCTGCCCTTTTTCAATTTTCAAATATTTACAAAGAAAGTAAAAAGTAGAAACATGTACAATAAAAGTGGTACTGATGAGCATGAAAGTGGAAAGTTGAAAACATTTCGCCAAGTTTCTCTTTCCCCAAAGGAGAAAGACAAAAACAAAAAGTCACGAGATTTCTATGATTGACTATACTTTTTCTATGAAAAAAGTAAGAATTAATACTTATATAATAAAAGAACATCATTTGGGGAAAAAAACATAAACGTAGAAAAAAGTACAAAAGGATGAGGATGAAAGAAAAGAAAAGACAACTACTTTCTTTCTTTCTTTCTTGCTTTCTTTCTAAGAGGATTTCTTGTGGATTTGACGAACAGATAATAATAAAACAGGGAAATTTCCCCTGTTGCAGTTGTTTTCCACAGCCTAACTATAGTTACAAGTTACAAGTTAATATGTATTTTGTACAGGGTACAGTAAATGTTAGGCAAAGTCAGGACGCTTCATTACCTGTCAGCTTTATTTCCTTCTGTACAATCTATGTGGACTGTGGACTGTGCAAGATCAGGATTTTGCAGCCTTGCAGTCTCAACTTTACACAAGAGATACTTATTCCTTTCGTAACATAAATGTAGGCAGTAGGCAGATTGCGCTCCTTGGTTTTCTTTCTTTCTTTCTTTTTGTCTTTCTTTGTGTTTAACTTTTACTTTTAAGTACTTATCTGAGTAAATAGAAAAACAGATAAAACTCGTTACGTGCATCACCGTCCCTTAATTACGGCATTTTGTCTTTCTTTATCGTTTTTTCCAGGCCATCTTAAGCCTAAATACAAAGACAAAGTCATACAATTTAAAGCCGTAGAGTTGTATTCATTATGCCAGCTTTTCTATGTTATGTATTTTTACTCTGTAGTCGGTACTTCTTTATACAGTAAGTCTCCATTCTTTATGGAACTTGTTAATAGATATATATAGAAACTTACCGAATGCATTAGTGGTTCTGTGTTAGTACAAAAAAACACAAATACAAAATGTACATGATTTTTTTCTCAAAGCTAAAAGTAAAAGATGGGAAATGAAAAGCCATTTCAAATTTTGGATTTTG
>JAQGBI010000204.1:0-22808 GCA_034698325.1 Sminthurinus elegans | reverse complement strand
GATATCTATAAATTCACATTTTGGGGTTTGAAATACCATCAAAATGGTATTAATCAGAAAGTATCAGTTTTGTACTTGTATCATTTATTATTAATTATATTATTATAATATTATTTTGTATTTAATTTTCATACTTACTTTCTAGGTCTTTACATCATTAATTTCTGGAGCTTTTGCTGGTAATTCAGATTTTATTTGTTTTGTATAATAATAATCAATGATTATGTATAATATCAGAAAAAAAAGGTAAACAAGTTTTTATCCTTACATTTTTTAATTTATAATGATAATAATAATTATTGTAATATAGGATCACTGGCGAAGACTACCATAGCACCCCTTGACAGAACAAAGATTTTTTTCCAGGTTAAAAGTTTAAAATTATAACGATTTGTATTTTAAGTACTATTACCTGTGCATTAAACAAGTACTTGTGTAACTGAATTTCAGTACTTCTAATGTATACATGTTCAACCATATTAAAAATATTCAATAACTGTGTAACACATCTCTGTTTATGCTTGTATATATAGACTTCCAATGAGAGATTTAGCCATGTCAAAGCTATCAAATTTCTAATCAAAACTTATCGTAATGACGGGTAAGAAATATATAGAAATATATATAAATATATAATATTATATAAGTTAATACCATACCTAATCCATAATAATATATGAGCTTGTTTGTTTTTTTTAAAAAAAAAAACAGCTTCATTTCTCTATGGAGGGGGAATAGTGCAACTATGGCCCGAATCATCCCCTACGCTGCAATTCAGTTTAGTGCACACGAACAATGGAAGACAATTCTCGGAATACATGATGATCAACAAGGATATAGGATACAACAAAATGAACCACCACAGTATTTACGATTCATCGCCGGGTCCCTGGCCGGAATTACTGCACAATCCTTGACCTATCCTCTCGGTATAAAACATGTTTTGCTTTTTATTCTTATTTTGTAGTTTTATGTATTTTACTTTCATAATATATATATAAATAATACAGAATCACATGATATAGATTATAGCCTTCTACATCGAATTGTTCTTTTTTTTTGTTGTTTTGTGTTTTCAACCGAATCCTATTCGTTGTTGTTGAATTTTGTTCTGTATGTAAGACCTAACAAGAGCAAGGTTAGCTGTTGCCCCCAGAAGTAAATACTCCAATTTGGCAGATGGTGAGTTTACATGTTTAGTAAAAAAAAAGAAATTTGTGTATGAAATACAAAATATTATTACATGCATTTTTGTTTGAAAATAAAACCTTCTGTCTCAGTGTTCAGAAAAATCATTCGAGAAGAGGGTTTTCTCACTCTCTATCGGGGATGGGGAGCAACAATGATAGGAGTGATTCCCTATGCCGGAACATCGTAAGTTTTTTTTTTTTAGCATTTGTGATGTTTATGAGGTTTATGAAGAAAATATTTCAAATATTTTTGAAATTGTCTTCAAAAGTTATATTGTACATGAAAAATTCCCATATATTATATATAATATACTCTTATTACAGTTTTGATGTAGATTTTTGGGAAGAAATGATTTGTAATGGTATAGTTTTGAATGTTTTGCATGTATTTGTTTCAGATTCTATGTATACGAAAGACTGAAGAGATGGCACGGTCATACGTATGAGAGGCCTATTCATCCAATTGAGAGATTAATTTTTGGTAATATATATATATATACTCAAATCATGTGTGCACACAGATTTAAATATTATACAATTTTATATTTATATAAATTATCAATAATTATGATTACTGTGGATTTTGTAAACACACATGTCTCATTTATCTTCATTTGTTCATAAAACTTATGATAATTTTTATTATTTGAAAATGCACCTGAAATTTTCAGGTGCTACTGCTGGAGGTATCGCTCAAACGTCTTCTTATCCACTTGATATAGTCCGCAGAAGGCTACAAGTTGGACAATTAAGCCACGAACAGTCTACTTCAATTGTAGGAATTCTAAAACATGTTTATAAAGAAGAAGGGCTCTTCCATGGTTGGTTTAAAGGAATTACAATTAATTTCATAAAAGGGCCACTTGCTGTAGGGTTAAGTTTTGTTAGTTTTGACCTAATGAACGGGTTTCTAAGGTCAGTCATACAATAATCAATAATATAGTATTTGTATAAAAATCAAAAATTGTTGTTTAGAGGAAAAGTATAATAAGTCATATGTCTCCAAATATCTCGCAAAAAATATGTATAATATATTATACATAATATATAAATTTATTTGTTATTTCATGATATTACAATACGTAGTTCTTGCTATTATATATATATATTATACATTAGGTTCAAATAAGTATTATTAAGTAGCCATGACGGACAACTCTGTGATAGATTCGAGTGCTATTAAAATTTTATGGTAAACTATAATATTATTCTCATCTGATATGATATTTTCAAAATGATGTGAAAAAGTAGAATATAAATGGGAACGCAAAAAACAAAGAATTAAAAACTTCTAGAAAGAAAGAATTTTGAGAAAATAGATGAATAAATATATCGTGATAGTCACGTTGTTGCTCACATACAGAGTGTATCAAGAAAATAAGAAATGTAAGAGAAAATTTTCAAATTTTTTCAAAAGAAAAAAGGTGACAATAATACCTAACAATTAACAGACAAATGTGAGAACAATAAAAAAAAAGATTTATTATTTATTATTATAAATGTACTTTTAAAATAATACTTGGATTCATATAATATATTACTAATGAATTGTAATGGATTAATTACTGCTATATTCTACTGGCTTTTTCTCTTGTTGTCCGCACTAGTAAGTAGTGATTTATGTAAGTAGTGTGTAAGTACAGTTATAACATGTAATATAATATGGATACGATATGTCCATTTTCAAAAACAGTATACAGATAATATTTCCATTTATATATACAGTACATTCAAGTATGCTGCATACGGTATGCAGTACTGGAAATACTTATACCTACTTGACTCATTTAAATCTTTTTCTTTGTAGGGTTATAAATTTCAAAAGATATCAATTTTGGAAAATTGACTTTGTTATTGTTTGAATTTTAAATTTTAGGTATATGGATTTTATAAGTAGGCGTACTAAAGAACATGTGTTAAAAAAACAACGCTTCTGTGTACAGATTAATAGTGACTAGTACACCAAAGTTAAACCTATAACCGTATGTTTTTTTTTTGAACAAGCAAAGCAAGGAAAAATATGTATATGTGTACACATGTATTTAGCATGCCGCCTTTGATGCAACGTAATTATCGTCCATCAGAAGTTTTGTAAAAACTACAATATATTATACTGTAAACTATGGTGTATTTTTAAATGTAAATACACAGGCCTTTTTGACTAGCCAAAATAGTTAATGAAATGGTTCTTATTGATATTCTAAAACAAATTTCATTATTATTGTTGTTCTTATTTTATTAATGTTCTATTTCCACTATAGTTTTCTTTTTGTAATACCAAAATGGTAAAACAACTCTCGATGTTGTAGTCGGTTTTAATTTATTCAGATCTATGCTTCATTCAGAACCTTTTGACATTTGACGTAAAAAAAAAAACAAAAATCTGTTCATAATCTAAATACTCGTTTTGATAAAAAGTTATAACATTGTGTTTATTTTATTTTACTTTTGTTTTACTGCCACAGCATTCAATAGGTAGTCTTTCTAGTATGCGTTCTTGAGTATAAAAGGGTCAATAAATGTAAACATATCTTCTATAACTTTTACCTTGTCCTATTTGAATGTGTATAGATATTAGGTATATATATATGTAAAACGGATGTAACAACGAGTTTATTGCAAGGACTTGAATTGTATGTGAAATAGACAATAATTTATTGTGCTTTTGTTCAATCATCATATATATTACGTAATATGTTATATATAAGTATACTGTGTATATATATTAATAATAATGAAAAATAGAATTAAATATGAAATGTGAGTGCAATACTATAATAAGCTTATGAATTATGAAAAATATCCGACGTCTTATATTTATATAAAATCATGTGTATATATGCATTGATGCCTGCTCTTAATTATAGTTCTAAACATGTAAGTTACTATATCATCTGTTTATGGTATGCTTCATATCGTGCTCCGGCAATTATACGGGAAAGTTGAGATATCTCACCCAGGCTTCGTACCTTTGAATACCTCATCTTACACTGGACGTGTACGATAAAAATTATGCATCTACATAATACCTATATATGTTATAAGTTATAAGTATATCTCTCGCTATCATTTGATTGACATAAAAAAAAAATCATTTTAGAGTGCTAAAGAAAAATTTGAGAATTTTAGGGTCAAAAGAGAACCCGGAAAGAAATATTGAAATAATATATTATCATACTTTACATGTTTGTTATGGAATGACACAAAAAATAACTTGTTGTGTGATGCCGATATAGCCGGTACTTAAAACTGTTTTATAATGACTTTCTTTTGACTTTCTCCCACTAAAATACACATGGCTGATTTCTGATAAAACCATAAACTTGGTAGCATACACTGATCCTCTTAAATACTACATACTTACTTCATTTTGGGAAAATCAGAGTAACATCAATAAGTACTGTGTACAAACAACATTGGAAATTTCATTGTTAAAAAAATACCTTTTCAGAAACTCTATGTATAATATGTCAAAACACAAAAATGTGAACATTTACTTAAGAACCCTTACAACGCATATATATATAGTATGACACATTAATAAAATATATATACAGTACTTAAATATGCAATTCATTTTTTATTCAAGAATATGAATTTTGTTTTAAATATATGCCTTATATGTATAATATATAATATATACTTTTATGTTGCCTATTTAAAATCTATTATACTTGTACATAAGCACTACATAAATATATGTACATACATACATATAGTATGTGCAAAATTTGCAAAAAAATATTGTAATATTATACACACTCTCTACATATACATATATATATATACATACTTGCATGCAAAAGATTTGCCAAAAAAATTGCCCATGTGAATCTAGAGGAGGGAAGATCAAACTGACCCACAGTTACACAGTGTATAATAAAATGGCTCAGAAAAAGGAATCAGAAAAATCGGTAATTTAAATCATCATCAGTTATTTTATAGTGCACAAAGTTTTTAATCCGTGTTTTCCTGCCTTCGTATTGCATGATTTCAGCCTGGCTAATTTATTTTTCTGCAATTTGAGTGAATTTGGTTTTGTTTAAAAATATTTTGTTTTGTGAGAAGACTCTACCCTAAAATTCTCTACTCTCTACACACTATATTATTTGAACACACGACTTACACATGTAAAAGATATTTACCTTGTTCTACTTAATGTATATTATAATATATGTATACCTACTTTGAACGGCTACTATATTATTATACCATCATATTTATCTGAAAACTATATTTTACTACTACTAATCATTACACTGTTATTATTAGTAGTACTCTGTTATGTTAAAGTTTTCTTCACCTTACTATAACTTTCAAGTTTCCTGTTTGTTCCACATTGTAGATTGTAGATTATAAATGAAACAGTTTGGCGATAAAAAAAAGAACAGAAAAAATTAGATATCAAATAATCATAATCAAATACAAAACACACAAGAAGAAAATACAATTCCAAACCCCTTGAACTTGGAAATTATAGAGATAACGGATGCATCAACAAAGATTTATTTATTTGCTTGTTTGAAAAATTATCAACTAAGTATATAATATTACTATAATAGTATGTACTTGTAATAAGCATATTATTGAGTATATTATATAGAAATACAACGATTCACATATATATACATATATATATTTGTTTTTCGAATTTTAATTCAACGAAACTGCACATAAATGATACCCACATAACATAATATTTTAATTGTTACAAAGTTGATACGTTTTATTTTAAATCAATTTTATAAGTGTGATTTTTCCGATATATATACATAAAAACAATTTGTATAATCCCAGTGGCCTCTAATTAGATAGAGTGTGTGCGTGGACAAGAGATTGATTTTGTATAAGAATATTCAAGCCGAAAGTGTGTGTATGTGTGTCGGCGTTTGAATTTTATTTTTGAGTTTTGTTTTTTTTTGTTTTTGTTTTTGCCTAACGCATGATGGTTATTTTCAACAGTAATTATTTCCGTGTTCAAGCTGGAAGCGAGGTATGTTCTTTTTCCACAAAAAAGTATTCACACATTTTTAAATATTAATGTATTGCTTAAAATTCTATCTTTTGCAACCATTATAGTCCTTATTTACTGCCTATAAAGCACCTTATACATATATAGCATTGCCAGTAGTTTTGTGTACATGTATAATATTATAGCAGAGGAGCTCATGTTAATTTTGTGAAGAAAGTCAATGAAAGAATATTTGAACTCTCTCCTATATGTTGTATCATTCACTGTTCCGTATAGTCCTCAATTATAGCTCATGGGCCTGAATTAATTTTTAATTTATGAAACATAATAAATACCCACAACCTTATGCACTTGTTTATAAATCAATTATCTCATCAAAAGTAAATATATATACAAAAGTTGTTATCTTTTTTTATGTTGTTTTCTCTACAACATGCTACGTTCTTTATGTAATTTAAACCTGTGTATATATATTTACACAGTGTATCAGGTAAAACTTTATAGTTGATTTCAGGGCTATTATGTATACTTTTATCCATGAAATTGTAGTAGATATATATATTGTACAAGCTGGGATGTTGTAACTGATACACTGTATAATAAAATGTTATATTATACATCATACAGATACGAGATGCGAACTTTTTTTTAGGCACTAATCATCAAACTTTATGTATTTTTACTTTTGTGCTTCATTATATATTCTATAATAATATAATCTTAGATAGTACTAGTTAATAATTGAAGACAAAATATGTAGATCCTTTCAATATCCTTGACTAAAAGTGAGTTGTAAAATAATATATTATGTGTACTTAAGTATTAATGCATATATATATATAGACTGTATGACATATACTTGTATGTATAGATCCCATGATAATTAAAACTAAAGTCGTTCCTTCTTACATAAACATGTAATATATTCCAATTCTAGGACTTGTACCAAGTTTCGTAATAAGTTATGCCTTAAGTTGAAAATAATGCATGTGTCATTGAAAACATGTTAAAATAAAGTGTTATAATATATTATTATAATATGTAAACCCTTTTTACCCACTCAAGATTTTATACATCTTTGAAGGAAAAGCATCATCTGCACATTGTATACATGCGTGCCTTTTTTGTGTACACTCTAACTATGGATTTTACGTTTGATTTGATGTATCATACATGTAATATGTAATTATTATAACGTATAATACTTGGTGTTTTTATGCGAATGTATACATTTTTATGTAGTTGTTTTAGTAGTCTCCAATATTTTCTATTTATTTAGTACACTCTTTCAAACTTTCTTTTTTTCTTTTTTTGCTCACAATTCTTTTCTTCTTTTTACTGTATAACCATATAAAATTTGTCTTTATTCCAGAAATCGACAGTATTCTTTTACATAATAGATAATAGTAATATAATACACTATAATATAGTCTATAATATATAATATATAGTTAGATCGTACTCTTTCACTTTTTTATCTATATAAAGATATAATTTGAACAATGTATTTAATGGGTTTCGTCTTATTTGTGTGTACAATGTTACATATTGCAGTATACTTAATATCTATTATAATAACATTATGATAATATAATATATAATACGTTGTGAAAATTGTTTTTCATGAACGAGATTTGTAGAGATGAATAATTACAAGTTTTTGATTATCATTTATACCTCTTGAGTGTCAACTATTTTATATAACACTCTAGCCTTTTCATGAACACCCATATCAGCGTCTTTTAAAACTTTGACACCGTCATCTTCGAAATCTGCAAATACTTCTTCTTTTAGAATATCGTAACCCATTTTCTTGTAAACTTTGTAACTGAATTCGGAAGTGGTATCCACCTATTTAAAAAAGAGAAGGGGAAAAGAATTTTAGTAAATTCCCATTGCATTGATTCTTTTCTTTCACTTTTTATTGTATTATTTACAAAGTAGGCAGTATCTTAATTCCTAGAATTGTGTATCAATTCTATTATTTATTAGTTTTGACAAATTATGAGAATAAAAAACTAAAATTCAAATTTATAACTCATTGTAAGAAAGTTTTGTAGTAATAGCCTTAGTGTATATTATTATAGTATTTGGTGTAGATTACTATTATGGATTCTAAACTAATTCCAAGTTTCGATGAAAAAAAAGAAGAATAGAAATTGTGTTGTAGATTCCTACACAGACTATATTCTTCCTAATACTACGTTTTGTTATGTAAACATGAAAGATTACCTGGAAGCTATTGATTCCTAGACTGAGAGCCAATTCTTCAGTTTTTTTAGTGAGCTCGTATGCAATTCCTCTTCCTCCGTAATGAGATTCCACATTGAGAAATAAGCAACATAAAATACGATCAGGGTTATTCGGTGTTTCGATATCTAAATGTTGGAAAAAATAATCGAATATTTAATCTTGAACCTGTGATATTATTTATTGATATATCAAAATTCAAAATATCTTCTCAAGTTAAATACTGTATGCGTAAATAGTATATACATATATTCAATATTATACAATATAGGAGGTTGAAACATTCTTACACCTTAAGTACATATTATAGTATATTATGTATTCTGGTACAAAGAAACAAAGATCTGTACTATAATATAATTTGAAAATGCATAGTTATAGTTGGAAGAAAATTTGTTTTAAAAAACCTGTATTTAAATGTCCAAGAAATCTTGCTACGAGACACATTGTGGGTTCATTTTCAGGGTCTAAATACTCTATCATTGAAAGATCTGGAACGTCTTTTCCTTTGATAATGTTGACACTTGCCCCAACGATTTCTAAATGAAAATGAAAATCCCGTAAAATCATTCATCCCCGATACAAGTTTTAGAATCTGTACTTGAATTTTGATGAAGCTTGAAAATTCATTATATTGCTAATATCTCTGTTGATCTATATTTATATGTATAATATATATGTGTACATAAATACCTTCTGTTTCGGGATCAACAGCCATGTAACTAACGTTGTGCTTTATAGCACTAGCAATATATGAAGGGAGCCAACGAGAAACTTGACTTCGGGGTAAGCCTGTATTGAATTAGTAAAATACACATGAAACCATGAACATTCAACAGTAAAATACTCAATAATTATGAGTCCAAAATTTAGAATTGAACAATAGTAAATAAAAGTATATACATATTACGCTGCTAATTTTATTCTGTTTTTTTACAAACAAATGTGTACCTACCAAGCGCAATACCCAAGGGCTCATCACGGAAAAAGGAATTCAGTAACAACTCAGCAACTTCATTAGAACGTTCAATAGGGATGATACTGTATGTTAGCTTGGTCATCATGTCTTCTTTGATAAGATGTTGACTTGTTCTGTGATTTCTGTTGCCACTGCTTCCCGTACCACCAAGTAATCCTGTTTTAAAAGTAACCAAAAATAATAGAATATTACATACAAGGAAACAAATGTCAGCTATAAAATTATGAACGCTATTGTAGGCAAGATAAAAACGTGGTTTAAAAAAAAATATTCCAATTTGAGCTTCCACTTCCTTTTTTCACCCTTTTTATGCTTCTCTTTTCCTTGTTACTTTGAGCATGAGCTCCACACAAAACCATCGTTGATACACTTTGCATGCTTATAGAAATGTACAGTAAATGAATGTAAATTTTATTTATTTTCTGTATATTGCCGTGTGATAATGTTATTTTTAAATGTTATATATCTTACCAACCTAATATGAAAAGAGTTTCAAATCGTTCCAATACAACTATATTAGCAGTAGTATTTATTATTGTCACTGCACAAACAAATTTAGAGTTTATTAAATTTAATTATTAAAATAAAAGGGGACGATTGCAAAAGTCTACAGGATGCAGACTTTGAAAGATTGTCTGTTTTAATGCATAGAAAACAGAGACACACTCACATGCCCACAAAAGTCCTTGTCTTTTGATAGTTATGTAGGGAAATGGGAAAAGGGACAAGAAAGAGAGAAACGAGAGACTTTGTGTTGTTGGAGAGACGTGAGACTGAGGAATGATTCCTTGCGAATTCAGTGTGAGATAATAAGTAGTAGTCGTTGTTGTAGAGCGTGCACAGTAGAACACAGAGAGACACAGATAGAGAGCCCCCAAGATTATGTATGTTTATATGAGTGTATGTGTGGATTGTAGTATGAGAAGACTCAAAGAACGAGTGAATCGGATCGATAAAATACACACAGATTCACTCTCACTTTCTCAAGGTTATCTACGATTGATTTTGTACAGACATACTTACCCTATACATATGTACACTTTTAAAGCATATGCACATACTCTACACTAAACACATCACGTAATACTACAAACGAGAGACGAGTTTCGCACAAAGGCATACTTGAGAGTCAAGTTTATCACGTATTATTATGTATGTATGATATTATATTATTATTATTATTACTATCGCCTTTCTTTTCCTATTTACTACTATAGAGCTACTTCCAAGAACAAATACTACTACTACTACTGCTTCCACTACAGCAAGAATATCCAAGACTAAGCTGTTTGGGAAAATGTGCATATGTGGTGTATATATGTACAAAATATACATTTGTAGTTGTTGTAAACACTTGAACAAATAATGCAAATTTGATTGCTTTTTGCCATTGCCTTTGAAAACGGCCTCTAGACTCGAGATAGTGTACATTATAGAACGAGAAATGTATAGATGTATTGAGACTAAGAAGATGAAAGGAAGGGGAGGGTGGTTAAAGACTTTTGAGAACTAAGCCTCTGCCTCCCCCCTTCGCTTCCTCCTCCTGTGTATGGAACTGTTTGTGACCCTGATCTGACATCAAATTATTGTCTCTGAATTGTCTCTAGTGGTGTATGAACACAACATGGATGTATATATCCATTATAAATATTATATGTACACGAATCATTGTGCCGCACAAGGACTATATAGGCTAGTATATGTATATCTTCAAATTGTAGTAGTGTTGGGGAGAATAAGATACTCTTGGCTATTGTATTGAAATGGTATCATCTAGTTTCGATTTTGGAACAAAATTAAAGTTAAAATTACACCCAAATTTGTGCTTTTCCCATTTTCCCGGCGGGTTAGCCTTAATTGACAGGGAAAAATTTTATGCCACAAAATTGCTAATCATGAAGTCTAGTTTCATGTGAAATCATCAAGAATATTTTTTGAATTAAAATTTTCAAAAAAAACATATTGGAAATAAAAATCCCCATATGTATATACGCCCATTACTCAAAGCACAGAGTTCTGAATTTTTCTTGGGTGTAAGTTTTACGTTATCTTGATATTTTTCTCTCCTGCTGCTGATTAAACTCACCTCATTTGTTCCCTAAGTCCTTCTGTCTTTTCCGACATTGTGTAGTCATGTATTACTACTGGTATATTACATGTACACATGTGTTGAATCCTTTTTTACACTTGCTGAATATCTTTGTAAGAAAGAAAGTAGATCCTTCATGCCGTCTTTCTTTTTCTATGTGTATGCCTGTGCTCCTCTCCATGTGTATGAATAGGGATTTCAAATGAATTTAAGGTAGGAAAAGGTTGTAATAGCTACATGGATTGATAATGTATATTCTTGCTTCTACATGTTATATGACTCATATGAGAAATGGTAAAGTACGAGTAATGGTCGGTGAGAAGAGAAAAAGCAAGATAAAAGAAAAACAAACAGAAATTTTACTATGTAAAGCCCAAAGCCGCAAATAATCCCCCTTTATCATCGCACACGTTCACACACTGTATAGAAGGAAGTGAAAGCTTTCTGTTTTCGTAGATTTCCTTTTTTTACTTATTTCCCAAATGTATGACTTTGAAAGATAAGGGTACAATGTAAATCTGCCCAAGTATAAAACGAATGGTACTGATTTATCATAGCATGAATAGACTGACCAATACAAGAATCACGTATGCCGTATACCTGTATCCTGTACATTGAGTGAAAGCACTTGTATACTGTACATGCATACAATGTTTAGTGTCAAGATCAAATTTATATGTTGAATTTTGAATTTTGAATTTAACGTAATACAAGATAGTGTAAAAAATTAATTTTTTTTAAGGAATGTAATGAAATCAAACACTGTATATAGTAAGTGTATATTAATCTTGTATTTCTTGTAAATGTAGTGTGTAATTAGTTCATATTGTTCCAAATGTTTCGAATCATATTTGACAAAGTCACGGAACTGGATAAAAGAAGAATTTAAAGTTGTCCTGGAATAAGCATGAATATAGTTAGGGTCTATCGTACCTTGACATGTTGTATGATGTTAAAATCTACGTTTTGTACGTTTAATGCAAAATAAGACAATAATTCCATAAATATCCAAGTGAAAAAAGAAACGCCGTAAACTTTGACTGAAGTAAATGATATTTTGTTAATTATAATTATGGAAACATTAAACATTGCTATACCTGCCCATCCTACTGTCGACCACCAGCAACAAGAGCCACACAATCTATAAATATTATTTTGACTCCACTTATTGGACATGGTAATTTATTCATGTAACTGGCGTAAGTTTATCTTTTGAATTAAAGTTTCAATTTTGCTTGGAAATAGTTATTTTTATGGTGACATGTCAGTTACTGACGTGTTTTTGTGAGAAATTAGATAGTCACATTTGAATATAACATTTCAATGTCATTAAAATACTATGTTGATTGCAGCTAATAGCGTGTTGTTCTGTTTGATGTATTTTTTTATGCTTCTCGAAATTTTTAGCGTACAGTCAGTCATATCTTCCACAATCCTTGTGAGTATTCCATGTTATTTCTAGAAGGAGTTTATAGACAGTAGAGGAATTTTATAGGGATAGTATGTTGGTACTTTGCACTTGGATTCAAATAATTTTTGACCTTTGACGAATGGCATAAAAGTATATTATTGAGAGTGAATTGATATAAAAATTCTTGTTTCTTGTCCTTTCGTTTTAACTCTCTCTCTCTCTCTACATGTACGTACATATGTTCCTACAAGTTATAGATTTTTCAAAAGTTTTTCCGCCTCGAGTTTTCTTCAATTCAATTCTTTCTTCTGACTTTGATCGTTAGTGATGCTGTTTGTGTATGTAACAAGTCGTACAAACATGATTATATAGCAGATGTTTTACACGATCTGTAATACATAATATATTACGAGGATGTGTTGGTAGTAGATTTTATAGTCGTAATATAGTAATGTTGATATTATTGCATGATGTGCATGTGTGAAGAATGGAGTATTCGAGGAAATGATATTATGAATTTTTGGTTTAATGACAGAGTATAAGGTTATAGCGTCTTTGGCCTTGAGCTTGCTCCGAGTTCCATATCTCTTCTGCTCTATGATGTGATGTGATGCGTGCTATTTCGTATGATTGTTATTAGAGTAATAAGTAGGGGGTTTGTTTATTTATTTCAGCAGAGTTTGACTTGAATTTCGTTATTCAATTGATCCCAATTTAGTGATTTTATTCTTTCTACTGTATACTTCAGTTCTCTCTGCCAAGAACCGAATAAAATGCTCACATGAGCTAGAGTATAGTAGTATACGGAAAAGATGATTTCGGAAGTACAAAAGTGGAAATGCAAGAAACAGAAGTTGAACCAGGCATGTGTGTATATGTGTGTTTCAAACTTTTCAAGAGCAGTTAACTTTGAGAAGTGTTATACGTATGTACATCACGTTTAATACGTACTTGAGGATCCAGAAGAGTAGACTTTGAAAATGAAAATTACTCTATAGGGGAAGGATTTAGTTGGAAAATTAAAATAGAAGGTATTATATCTAAAGACAGACGTAGGGTATATGTATAAGATATCACATAAACAACACATGTACTGAAAATAAGGAGTCGTTTAATTTTTTTAAGTGTATTCGTAGCAGTATTATTAGTATTAGTGTTGTTGCTAACGTAGCTGGAAATTTCTTTTCACAACATTCCGAAGCGGTAATCGTAATGGTAAATATGGTGATGATAAATGGAAAAAGAGGTGCATTGCAGATTCAGTATGGTTTAAAGACAGAAAGTGTTTGTGGCAGAGATAGAAAATTAGGGAAGAGTAAGAATGATTCAAAAATAAGAGAGACTGTAGAGTATTTGGTCTTCCTATTCCACACACGACGAAGCACTGTGCCACAAAGTTAACACACGAAGAAACAAGACGCTCCGAAAGTCGAGATGGCAGGAGAAAGACAGAAACTGACACAAAATGAATAGTATATGGAGGGAGGTTTAGGTAGATAGAGACAAATCCAAACCATCCTTCCCGTCTTTTATTTCTCTCTCTCTCTCTCTCTGGTTATGTATACTTACTTGCAGAGTGCTACATATTTGCAATTCTGCATGCTATATAGTGTTCCGGTCTTTGCACCAAAGATTTAGAGGTTTAGACGTGAGAAGATAGGTTGTCATTGTAGTATAAATATGTTTTGTACACGATAGAGGGGAATGAGAAACTATATTTTACATGGGAGAGAATATACACAAAGTAGTTTATATAGAACTCCAAGTCTTCTAAAAAATATATGTACAAAATATCTCTTCTATATGTATTACTGTTCGATGTTACAGTTTTGTGGAGTACACTTTTATGTATAGAGTCGTGCAATCGTATTGGAGTCTCGGTTTGAGCAAAACTAGAACAGGGAGAGACAGAGACCGAGAAAGAGAGATTGTAACTTAGCGTTTTTATATTTTGATCATGCGTGTACAATGTTTTTTCACCCATATAGGTTACATGCACACTTATAGACTATCTATATATATATAAGTACACTTATGACATCTGTAGGACCATGTAAAGTCAAAAGTTAGTCACTAAACTTACAAAAGGTCAATTATTATCTGTTGTTTTTGTCTTCCGCTAACCATAAAGCTTAAGTCAGCTTAATCTTTCAAATCTCATGTTTTTGGGAGAAAATTCAAACTTGCTCAAACGTCTTTTGTCTGTAGAAAAAGAAGTTTACCCGAAAATATTTCTAAAGATGTATAAGAAAGACTTATACCAGAATGTGTATTATACATATTACATATACATGTATACATATATACATATATATGTATGATGTGTGTACATATTTCTCATCTACTTGTATCAATCTTGAGTTGGGGAAAGTGGTTTCCGTCTTTCTTTCTGATTTGATACATGAAAATGGATAGAACCATTATACACAAATGTTGACAATGCTTTGATAAAAGTTAGTCAACTGTGATGAATGAAATTTGAAGAAAGAAAGAAAGAAAATTTATTGCATCCAAGTGTATAGTTTTCTCATTTCTAACATTTGCAGACACTTTCAGCATAAATTTAGTGCCTTTCCTTAGTTTTGAACGAGTATATGGAAATGACATTTAATTAATTTATGTATATATTTGTTTCTGTAATATTCAGATACACATATAAGCATAGAATTTTCCGTTTACATTCGGTGCAGTTTTATATCATGTACATTTTCCAATTTTGTACATGACCCTTAAATTTATACATTGAAAATGCTCAAGCTATACAGTACGTATATTTAAATTAAATGAAATTCCTGGAAAAAATCAAGGCTGTGTGTGCAATTCAAAGAGGTAATGGATGCACTAATAAACAAGAATAATATTATGAAACATGTGCCCAAAAACCAATATTTGTCGTACGCATGTTGTGTATAAAGTTGTAGGACCATTATCTATTTCATTCTGTAAGAAGATTGATTTTATTTCGAGTAAAATACCGACTAAGAAAACTCGAATGATTATATTCATAGTTATATACTTAAAAAAAAGTGTATGAAAGAAAGAAGGAATAAAAGGTAGGCATTTTGAAGGCATGGTATTCAGAACATTATAATTACCCAGACTTACCCCATCTCATATTATAATATTCTTAATAGAACCTTGGAAAGCACTCAGGTGAAAAAATCGGGATAAAATATCAGGGAACTAGTGAAAGATTGCAGAAACATGGCTTACAATGATTTGATGAGTTTTCCGGTTGGCTGCCATTTCAATTAAGCAGTTTTCATTTGTAAACACGTAGGTTCCAAAAGACTTTATTCATATTAAACAAAATAAAACATGAAACTGTCCTAGACGAACAATCGGTGGAAATGATGGTGCATACTAGGGACGTACCATGCATGTGTGTGAGAGTATTCATTGGTATCTAGTATCTATAATATATATGAAGTTTTATCGACTTTATGAACAAAGACAAAACAGGATATATTATACTTGATTTTGAATATTGAAATTAGAAAATATTATTTACAGTCAGTAGAAAAATGTGAGAATTGAGCGTCATGTTTCTTATTATTTTGTTGTAGATCCCTATCACCGTATTTTACCAAATAATTTCCTACATATATATATTAATAGGTACGATATGCTGTTTATGGTACCGACCTCTTCGTATGTTTTAAAGTAGTAGTTAGTGGGTAGCTATTCGGCTACATGCAGTGTACGAGTGAAAGGTTGCTAGTTTTGTAAAACAGATAATCCTCGTTTTTGATTGCCTGTAGAATTATGTGTAGTACATTTAATTTTCAGAGCTCACATGTTTCAAAACAGCTTGTAAGTTTTTGCACGTTGTATGTTAAAGAAGTTGAGAATTTTACGGATGCAAATAAAATTCTCTGTTCTTCTAAATCCACTACTGGAGATAAGAAGTCAGTTTTATCATTGTGATGAAAATGCAAAGTTGCCATTCCTTTCGGTTTGAAATAACCATTCGTTCCAACTTTATATGGCAATTCAATGAAATCGGAAAATGAAATTTGAGCTGCATTGAGCACATTTCCTTTGTAATGAATCTCGAATTTTATTTATTGTATTCTCGTACTCCAAAATCCAATATTGTGATACCTCCTATTATATTTATTCACATGACAAATTTTATTAGTGCTCTACAAGATCGTCGTCCATTTTCCTTAATGATTTATTTATACATTTGAATTGAATACATGGCATTTATCAGACGTTTGTGTGTATATTCTGTATGTGTTATGTGTTACGTGTAGTGTGGCTATGTGTTTTATGAACAGTAATAATTCTTGTTGCAATTGATGGAAGTTCTATATACCCACTTCATTATTTGTAATTTATAATATTATGATTCATGCACTGACGTATATTTGTTTTTGCATTATTTTTTTTTTTTTCATATTTCTATCGTTGATTGGACCAAAATGAAGAGCCCAGGCTATTTGAAACGAGCCAACAGTGAAAAACTACACGAAATATTCAAGAAGGTAAGTTTGAAAGTTTTGTTCATAAGAATTAATGTATAGTTATGTACGTAAGATAGCAAAACCGCATATTATAAGATACACGAGTCAAAACTTGTAATAAGCATATAGAATGCATTCACTTTGTATCTGCGTAACATTCATTAGAGAAATGTATGCAAGGTTGCAAGATGAAATATTTTGTGGAATAACACGAAACAATAAAATAATATCATTATGACATAATGTTAAAGAAATGGAACGTCATTGAAATCATTTATATCGCGATCTGTGGCTTTTTTTTGTTCTTGTTTTCATCCTTATCCGTGTGCTTCTAGGTACAATAATTAGTTGTAGATAGATGTGTATTTATGACAATTACAAGCAAATATTTTTGGAATTTTCATCAACCAATCCTTCATTTTATTAGTGATTTAGATGTATATGCTTAATACATAGTACACAGTTCATATCATGTACATATGCATGCTCTAGAATTAAAAACGTCGAATTATATTATATAGGATAATATAAAGAGGAAACTCTTTTATGATATGTTCAAATGAAAGCTCATATAATTATTATTATCATAAGGAGTCTATTATTTTTTATTGTTGTGGAAATGAAAATTACCTACAGTTGATTCAATGATACAATCAAATAATACGTCAAGAACAACTCTAAATATTCTTTCCAAGTTTCATTCTCACTTTTCTCAGTTTACCTCATGATTCAGGATTCAGGAGTTTCCATTTTACCATTTTACAGTTCATAATATGTTTTACCCACATTACACATCGCTCCCTAGACTTTTTGAGCAGAATGTAAAAGATTTCTTAGAATTTTCTCTTGAACATTAATTTTACATGAGAGGGACTTTTTTATGGTATAGCAATATGTATAGCAAGAGAATAAAAAACTGAGCTGCTACTTTTTATCTAGAAAATCACATGGAACTAAGGTGACAGCTATCATTGTAGTAAACAAGTATACCTGTTGATGTACAACAAATGTAAAACTTGTAGTGGGTGAGCAAGTTAAGAATGATAATGAAGAAAATGTACATCACAAGTTTTACGTCATTTACTAGGAAAGCACTTTCTTTAATCCTTATTTATACTATTTTTAATAATCTGAAGCTATAAGCTATGACTAATCATTTTAGTTATAATTTTATGAATGGTTATTTATTACATAGTTGAATGTTTACTACGTAGTGTGCGATGAGTAATGAGTTAGTTGTTTTTATTTTTTTGCACGTTTGTTCAATATATATGTATGCATATATGTATATTATGTACATGAAATTTCATTAGTTTAGCGTTTTTGTTCTGTAACATGTACAATATATGTTATACCGCTTACCGATTCGAATACTTGCTTTGTTTACGTAGTAATAATGTACATTACATTGAATCAATGTTAACTTTAGTCGATAGTATAGTATGTAACATATAATGAAATAATTTATGTATAACATAAGTGGATTTAATTACATATTATAGGAGTTGAAACTTCATAACGGTGACGGGTTATGATAATTGTTATAAATGCGACTTGTGTCATGATCCATATGATGATAGGCTTACAGACGGACGTTCTATACATTATACACAGCACAGATTTATGAACTGAACGGAAAGCAGAATATTTTACATTAATCAAACAACTCATTTACTACCTTAATACCCATTTTTTATCCGATTGAAGAGTTCTTGATAAGGAATAAATAATTATGTTGATCATTTTACTGATACAAAATGAATACATGGGCATAAGTGTAAGGTGTTAAATATTTTGACAAATAAGAATGTAAGGATTTATGAAACAACATTTACACTCGAAAAACATAAAAATTAACATCAGGATCATTCTTTCTAAAATATATTTCGTAGACATGAGCATGCATGAAAAACTGAGCACCAATAATCATGAGCATAATCTTTCATTTATCTCATGAAAGCAATACAAGTTTTTCGTAAAGTTTATTGCATGTATTGAGTAGTATCGGATATCTATTTAAGTATACAGACAGTGTAGGGTATATATAAATATGCTTACTCATTTCCTCATTTTTTATAGCCATGATATTTTTAGGTTTGAGCATAGTTTTACTAGAACAAAATGGGAAAGTTTCAATTTTTTTTACATATATCATATTTATCAAAAGAAATATGGACAGTCAGAATTATTTGTTTACTTCCTATTTCTTTAAATCGGCCACTGCACTGTTTAAAACTTAACCGTTAAATTTTCTTTGTACATTTGAGCAGTCCATTTTTTTGTTAAATATTACGTATATGATGTACTAACTATTGCATAGTGTATATATATTATATACTTTAATTTACTTTTCCTTCTGTCCTTCAAAGATCTAAGCATAAACAATGAAATAGCATATTTCTACAAATGATTTGATGTAGACTTTTAGAAAGGACTGACATGACAAAAAATACTCAAAAGGGCAGAACGTATCAAATAGATAATTTAGCTGTACAAGCAACAACTATGCTACGTTAACAAAAAAATTCCCTTCTATGCAGAAATGAACTTAGTTTTTGTTAGTACGTAAAATTTGTCTTACAAGATATTCAGAACAAAATTAAAGGTACAATGTATTATGCACAAAGTTTTAAAAGTCTTTATATTATAGGTATATATATGTTGTGTATGTGTAATGTGTAGAAACATAACTCCAGTAAAGTATGAACTATGAAGTTCAAGCAGAATAATGCTCACATCTACTTGAAGTGCCAGTCAATAATTAACAAAAATCATGTTTTGTATAGTTTCCCCACAAAAAATAAGCGTGCCTGTACAATATAATAATATAGAACTTATGTATGTATAACCACTATTTATGCACACTTTTGCGTGTTTATTACATACGTAATTATGCATGTAAAAATAAACATTCCGCTGTTGTGACACCAATTCTTCGTTCCTAATTTTAATTACCACACTAACCTTGTTTCACTGTATTTTACCATGTAGATTGTAGATACATATATATATATATATCATAAAGTCAGTAAAACAGCACATGTTTCAATAGTATAATATTTTACTCTAGTTAACTCTATACATTATTTTTCCAATCAGCTATTCGCAATACAGTAATTTTTATCAATCATTCAGTCTATCCACATCTTAGATTTGTTGACAACAAATGTACAACAAATTGTTGTACATTTCAATGTGTATTGAAATAATGTACACTGATGATAATATGAATTTCTTTGAAATTTGCACTGTCATGTCTCAATTATTACTTTTAATTATCGGTAAGTATGTACAGCTAATTTCATATAGTATACATAATATGTGTACATATTCAATGCGGTTCATTTCTGTCTGAGTTGATTAGTTAAAATTTACAAGTTCACAAGTTCATGAATATTGTAATAATATAGGATACTGAAATCCTTAAAATAATACTTCCATATAAGTACTGAAATTGGAATTAGAGTATCTTAACAAGACTAATAGGAAGTATTTTATAATTACCAGGGTCATTAAATTTTTTTTTCAAGAAACTATCAACTCGGGGTTTCGTTCCTAAGAAAAAAAAACTTTGAACAAAAATCTGCCTTCTGGATGCTGAAAATTTTTCAGTTTCTAGTTTTATGAGAAAACAGCTTATTTGTACATAATATTATAAATTATAATAATATGTCTATATCTCACTAAAACTACGTTGGTCATTTTTATATTTGTTGATTGGAATTTATTTTAGTATGCTTCGGTGACAGTTGATGGAGAGCTGTATATGACAGCTGAAGGTGAAAAAAAAATTAAAAAAATTTTTCATGTATTTTTTATAACATTATACAACATAATAATATATTTAAAGTCTTTATTTAAAGTAAAAATAAAATTGTACAAGGATAAGACATGAACAAACTCTTCTGGTTTTATTTTAATGTGAATTTCTAGACTTTGTGAGAAAATATTTACAATTGTTTACATCAGATGATTATAATCCAACCAGGTACGCTTTGCCATTTTTCCAATATTTGTTGATAGTATCACTTAAAAACTAAACGCCAACCCATATAATATAAAAAGACTCGACACTGAACTGGAATTCAGTATTTCCTTTCCACTGGTTAATGACTATGATGTAGTATAACATAAAAATAATTCCATCGAGTGTCCATTGTCTATTATATTATTAGGTAGCAGCATGGATGATATTAAATAATAAAGTTATCAACTTTATGTACACAAACAATGTCGCAAAAACACTTTTATGACTAATTTTATATACATATTCTTGCAAATTGCAGTGTACAACTCCTCGGTGGAATAATTGATACATCAAAAGATGGTTTAATTAGTTTTCCTGAATTCCAAGCATTTGAAGGTATATCACCACTAATTTATCCTAAATAATATTAGACAATCTTGATTCTTACTATTATTATGAAACGTAAATTTCGATGCTATATTACCCTAATACTTGGTGATGATTATTTTTACATTAAAAGAAAATTAATGCGTACATTTCTCTCTTTTTTAGGACTCTTATGTGTACCCGATGCTTTGTACAAGACAGCCTTCCAACTCTTCGATACTAAAGGCACTGGATTAGGTAATTTAACTTCCTAACTCATATAAGATGTAAAGTGTATGCATATTGCATAGATAAATATATGTAGACGGTATTGTAAAGGTTCTGTAAGTAATCGATGAATTTTTGTGTTTTTTGTAGTAACCTTTGAAGAATTCGAGGAAGTTATAAAAAAGACTAGCCTTCATACTAAAATACCATTCGACTTAAATGGAGGGTTTGTTAAGCTTTACTTTGGCCGAGAAAAACGACGGGTCGTTACCTATGCTGAATTTAGTCAATTTTTACACGATTTTCATGAAGAATATGCAGTGGAAGCATTTCGTCGATTCGATAAAGAAGGAACAGGGTTTATTTCAGCAATGGATTTTTATACAATCATGACCAATATCAAAAGTCATCTTCTTACCCCTGACGGTAATAAATAATATAATTTTTCATCTAAATAACTATGTATATAATATGTATAATAAAATGTATTGGATATTTTTTTACTGTCTGTAATCTATATAATATAATACATTCATCAGTTGACAGAAGGGCTCCTTTGTATTTTATTCGTTTCAATGTCTTTTTTGGGGGGGGGGGGATTTTTTAGTCAATGCAAATCTAGTTGCTGCAGCAGGAGGAACCTCAGGGGGTCATAGAGTGTCCTTTCCTTTCTTTATGGCATTTAATTCATTGCTCAATAATATGGAGCTAGTAAAAAAGATTTATTTACAAGCATCAAATAATTCAAGAGCAGCCGAGGTATTGTATTTTTTGAAAATCAAATGATTTTTAATGCTTTTTTATGAAAATATATTGTCATTGCTAATTCGGATAGAAACATTGATAATGAAATAATTTTTCCATTTGACATCCAAGTTTTTGTATTT